>WWET01003132.1:102239-112905 GCA_011038615.1 Limnodynastes dumerilii | reverse complement strand
GAGGGATAGGGAGGTGAAAGGAGAGTTACAAGAAGGAATAGCAGAAGAGTGACCGAAGGAATGACAGTGGGAGTGACACAGGAGTGACAGGGGAGTGATAGGAGGAATGACAGGATGAGTGAAAGTAGAGTGACAGGGGAGTAGCAGAGGAGTGACAGGAGGAGTGGCATCTAACTCATTGATAAGTTAACTTTAAGTTTTAAACCCGAGCAACGCCGGGCACTTTTGTTAGTTAAATATAAAAATGTATTGCTGTTATTATCAAGTTTCAAATTAATATTCACATAAAAATAAATTTAAAAAACTAATAATGTAAAAATGTTTATCAGCGCTTAGCTACTTAAATTGATTTTCTACTGGTTTTCAAGCAGTTGTCTCATTTTACATACTGACAAAACATTTCAGTTTATCTTCTGTGGTTTGAGATTGCATTTATTTTATCCCCATAACAACTTAGGCCCTGATTCAGACTTAAGAAGAAGCTTGAAAATAAAAGAGGATAATTACTCCTGGGCAAAACCATGTTGATTGCAGGGGAGTCATATTTCATCTGTTGCAAACAGTATAAGAGTTAAGCAGTGGTGTTTCTCAGCCCAAGTCTAAATAACAGTGTAATAGTAAAGCTGGTCACTATCTGTGTGCAGTAAGCAATTCAAAGATATATGACTCCATGCAAGGAATACAATTTACTTAAATCTTCCTGAAATCAACATGGTTTAGCCAAGGAGTAATTCTTCTCTCTTAATTTCAAGCTACTTCTTAAGTCTAAATCAGACCCCTTATCATTTACTCTTCACTGTTGTGATAATATGTATTGTTTAGCTGGGCATATGGATACATACATGGCAAGAGGAGCAATATTGGAACAGAAAAAAACTATAGCACTCTCACTCATAATATTTTCATCAACAAGCTTACTAATATTGGGCCAAATCCAAACCTACGTTCCCATTACGTTTCATCACGTAGTGTATTTACACTAGAGTATTTTCTATGCACTCCCCTAGGCACTCCCCTCTCTTGTACGTACTTTGGCCATTTTACACTTGCCAAACCCTACTTTAACTTTTCAAAATGTAACTACTGACATACGTAAAGTCTTCACGTACGTAGGTGTCTAAGTATGCCCATATGTATGATTTAGATGCCTCACCCGCCTCCGAAGTGTAATTATGGGTGTCGTATGCTTGGCTTGTTCGTAGTTACGCTGTTGATACTAGGCTGGTATGTATGTTCAGAGTTACGTGGCATAATATCTGCCGCGCGCATGTGCGGTACATACAAAATAGCGTTTTTACGTCACCAGCTAGCGTACTTAGTTCTACCCATCTTTTACTTTTGTGTCTCTGTGGAATCAAGCCCATAGAAAAACACTAATGTTTTTACAGTATCCAGACATGATAACATCAGGCAGGTGTTTGACTTATTTTTTTAAAAGGTGTTTTGTTTTTTTTAGAAAGTGAGTGCCGATTCCTAGTATATAGACACTCACACCCACCTACAATTTCTCGCTGGAGTTAGAGGCGAGTTTGCAGAGATTTTACAAATTGCTGTTTAGTATATACAGCGATTTCTATGCTCTGCCTTTTGAAACTCGCCGTAGCGATTTATACTACAACAGATTTCACTAACCCTCATCGCCGGCGACTTTCTACTGATTTCACTTTGGTAAATTCAGCTATTTTAAACTCAAATTACAAATTACACTAAAACTAGTTTAGTAAATCTGGCCCCAAGGATTTCAAAGTCTTTCATTTTGCAAAGTTCATTTTGCTGTTTTAATTTGAATGGGTTCAGTTTTACATATTTGTGTTTTTTATTTTAAGAACAATACAAAACATAATCAAAGCAAATATATGAGTTTTGAACTGTGTTTTGAAATATTTACTGTAAACTATTATATTTTCTGAACTGAATTACTTCTATAGATTTCAAAATATATATGATTTTCTGCCATTTTCTTTTTTACTCTATTTTTTGTGTCCCCCCACCTTCCATGTCCCCATTAACTGTGCTGTAATATACCTTACATTATCCTGGAAAATGCAATATCTTAATCAAGAAAATCCTTTGCTGTAATCATCTCATGCTGATCAGAAATAAAGGCAAAACATTCACTATATTACATAATTTCTTCTCCCCTATTAAAGAGCCTTTTTTTTACAAACATGAAATAAAAATAATCATGCTGGGTAAAAGGAACAAAAAAAGATTAAATCACTCAATGCTTATATCATGATGCAGAGCATTCAGTTTGCTGATAAGTATTACTTAGTACATGTTCTGTTAGTCCAGACATAAATAGCACCAGGTAATTTTTTTTATGAATGTAGAATGATAAAAACAGACTGGGGCTGTCCACAAATAAAAAGCCAATTAGTAAACTTATTTAGTCACTATGCTAGAGCCAATGAGCCTATGTTTACATTGAATAACATACAGGCAATGCATGGAAATTAACTAGTATAATGTAATTTGTACTGTACATACAATTATTTCTAAATTATAGGAGCTATAGAAAATGTATGATTATTAAAGGGTGACAAAACCAGTTATGATCCAGTTATGATCCATCATGATGTCTGTTTATTATGTATCCAAAATCCTACACATAGATCCAGACCCCTGCACGCACGTAGAGTGCCTGGAATGATGCACCGTAGAGGGGAGTACACGCCCACCCAGCATTCCCCCTCTAACAGTAGTAATTCTGGACACTATTGTGTTCAAAAGCCTACCTTAAAATTTACGGATGCAGATCAAGTGTAACGGTGTCTCCCTGCCCCTGACCCCTCATTTAAATGCCTATTCCCGCCTATATGGTAAATGAAGGATCGGCTCCTTTATCGTACTTACAGACGTACGTAACTTAGGTACGCTAATGGAACATCTGATGCTGTAACTAGACAAGGAACTCATGCAAATGACTTGCGTAAGTTCCCTGTCGGGCTTTTTTCTGGATCCGGCCCATTGTTCCTTGACTATGTTTTCTTGTTTCTTGAACTACAATGGCCAACAACTACAATGGATTCCAAATCCAGCAGGATTGTCTTGGATAATCTGGTGATCTCATGGGTTACCAAAATATATTAAAGTAATGTACAGTACTTGCTTGTATGAAAAATAAAAGCGCTTACTTAAAATTCTAAATTGACATAATTTCCGCACTGTTAAATCCTGTTGATTTATAAGCTACACAATCATGTCCCTAGTTATATGTACTATTGTAGTGTCATGAGTCATGTCCGATCAGAAAACGCAATATGATATGTATGAGCTATGTAAAGCTTCTTCCGTGATTAAAAGTAGTTTTGTGGGGTGCAGTAGTGCATGTATACTGTCTGGATCATAGGATTCTATAAACATGGAAACTTCATAATATATAATATATATATATAAATCAAATGTCTGTTTTAAAGTTAGAAAAATAAACTGTTCATTTAAGTATCAGTTTTCACAGTATTCAGGCTATGAAAAACTCATGTATAAATATTTCAATACTGGAGCTTAAGTATTATTGCAACAGCTGTGTTCCACAATCTCTGTAATACCTAATGCATATTTTTCATCAGGTGCCAGAGCAGTGAAGAATAAAGTATATAGAATTTATGATTGCTTTATACTTAGTACCCCCTATACATTACAGGAAAAAAGGAGCATAGCTACAGCTCAATAAAAGAAATACTAGGGTCAAATAAGAGTCACTGAAGCTGAACGCTTGAGTCTAGAATGAAATAATTTAAAAAGATAAGCTATATGCTCACACTAAGTGCAATGACAAAGAAAACCATTCAACAAAATTGTATAAGCAGTTCACCTCCATCCATTAAATTGTTCAAGAAAACATTATACCAGGTTTTTAAGATGAATTGGTTGGAGACGCTTATGAGAACTAAGCACAGCAATTTTATTTATTTTTTAGAGGTTTGGGAAGCCGTTATAAAGACATTGACACATGTCCCTAAGCAGAAAATTCATGTCATTTTACAACAAACCACATGGTATAAGCTTCATTGGTTAGCGGTTTGATTTTTTGATTGGGTGTTGGGGATATCTGGCACAATTCTCTCCTTGTCCCTTCGTGCCCTTTAGTAATTAGATGGTCCCTGCTCTTGATGCACCATTGTAGTATTAGTAGAGGTAAAGGTTCACTTTTTTTCTGATTATTGTTTTTCACTCAGGTTGTCTGAATTGCCTAAATGTTATCTATTTAAGATGGCGGTATGCACAAACCACTTGTAAAAAAAAATACATATGATAAGCCATCAGGGGGCCCCTGGCCTCCTCTCTGTACTGCCCAGGACACTACTAGAAAAATCTTTAAACGTGCTGCAGTCTATGGTGAGCAGAAGAGAAACGGAGCTCTGATTCAGTGGCCGGCATAATCTCTCTCCCCTGCGGTGTCTGATTACATCATTCTGAATGAGAGTGACTCAGATGGTCTAATTAGAAGCTGCAGAGGAGAGAGACAGAGAGAGACTAAACTTCCTTCCTTTATCCTGCACACTGATTGGTCTGACTCACTGTCTGCCAAAGCAGTGAGTCAGTGTAGATGACATCACTCACACAGTGGCTAAAAGTTGCAGCCTCAAATAGATCAATGATCCAGTATTCCTTTGTGGACTGACTGTGGACACAACTTTGCCTCCAGCAGAAAGAAAATCATCAGCAGGTAAGTTTGACACTTATTGTTATAATATGAAAATGCAATGCTTTTTTTTTAATGGTGAAAGCCTTCTGAGGAAACTGTCGTTTTATGACGGAGAAACGCGTCAAGGAACAACCTATGAGAGCCTACCACATATTTGCCTCAAACCAGTGTAAAACCTAAAGTCCATTCTTTCCACATAGTGGATTTGGCACCATCATTTCATACTTGAACGTAATAGAGCTTTGGACAGCTAAACCACAAGCCTCTCCAGGCCCTAGGGCTAGTACGCCCCCACAACAGCTGACGGTGCAGTGTCAACAGACACACCACGTGTCTTCAGCATGGACGCCGGAGCCCCAAACAGCTTGCTGACGGCAAAGACATAAGCTGCTCTAGCAAAGGACTTCTCTTCCCAGCTATACCATTACCTCCTCCGTTCCAACACCCCACTAGTAGGGTGACGTGAGTAGAGTTTAACAGCTTAAAGTCCTTACCTCGTTCTCAATTTATGCCAATTCAGTATAGTGGGCACTTTTACGGACATAGTCCTATTTCATCTGCAAATAGCTCACTACTATATTACATCAAGAACATTCCATCAAATGCTACCATTTGAATACTTCATTTATATGCTGGGACTCTATCATACTGGTTTCTCAACTTGAGCATTGTGTGGTACATTATATAATCATGCATCATAGAGTTATATATACCCATGTATTTTAATATATTTAATTTCATGTCGTTTGGAGAATAAAATCCATTTTAGAACTATTACCTGTCGAGACTCCTATAAGGTTACTTCTAGCGCTACCTCCAATTCTCCCTTTTGCTTTTTAATGGTGACCCTTATTATGTATGAAATAGATTTTTCTATGTGCTATATTATGAATCCAGGATTGTGTTTGTCATTATGAATTGTGCTATGATAAGCTGTTGACATGTTTTTGTATTTAATGTATTTCTTGCATATTTTTGTATTTTTTCACACTTTATGTAATACAGTATGTCCTCATCCTGTATGAGGGATGTTTTGTGTGCTTGCTTTATATATAGTTCCCCTCTAGTATGATGACAGAATTTAGAATCTTTTCCTATTTCCCTGCATTGAGGCATATGGAGGTGGCCAGTTTACAAATACTGAAATTAGTTTTTCAAGGTTAATTTAAAATGAGTTGCTTTTTGTGACAGTTTTTTAGTGCGCATCAAAACACTAAGTTGATTTTTTGCTAGGGGACACCAGCCAAAATCTCACCTAGGGCACCAAATTGGCTAGAGCCAGCCCTGCTGGTAGAGGTCTGAATGCTCTGCATTTCAGACCTCTGCATTACAGATCCGAAAGGTCCGAGGCACTCTGGGTGATGATGTCATGAAATGTGACATCATCAGGGGTGGTCAGACTGCGCCCTAGAACTGCAAGAGAGGCTCATTTTTATTTTTGGGTAAGAGGGGGGGGCCAAGGGCCCTGCATATTTTGTCAGTCCTGGACCCCACAATTTCTGATGGCGGCCCTGTAAGCCATCAGCCACTTAAAAGGTTTCTCTATTTTGGTGGTCCTAACTCTAAAACTGTCAAAGTCCCAACTTTGGGTCATATATCATGTATTTTTAAATTGAGAGCTCATCCTCAGCAGAGGTCCCCAAATATCCAAAATAGCCACTCTGAAACAGCACTCCCTGTCAGCTGCTATCCCAGACATGCTTTGAAATAAACACAGAAAATGGAGTTTGCTCAAATCAATTTATAAGGTAATTATTCAGCAGGTGCTGCGGGGTAAGGGGAGTTTACACAAATACAAAAATGCCTGGCACTCTTGCAATTACCCAGCAACTAACCATAACTTTCTATATTTAAAATAAAAGTCAGAGAATTAGTTACATACATTTGCAGATATATGATAAGCCACCAGCCACTTACAAGGCTTCTCTATTTTGGTGGTTCTAACTTTAAAACTGTCAAAGTCCCAACTTTGGGTCATATATCATGTATTTTTAAATTGAGAGCTCACCCTCAGCAGAGGTCCCCAAATCTCCAAAACAGCTACTCTGAAACAGCACCCCCTGTCACTGCTATCCCAGACACGCTTTGAAACAAACACAGAAAATGAAAGTTGCTCAAATCATTTTATAAGGTAATTATTCAGCAGGTGCTGTAAGGAAAGAATATATATATCTGTGTAGCATTTGACTTTGAAACACCATACAAAACACATTATAAATTAAAAAATACTGCTGCTACTTATAATCATTCATTTGATAATGCATGGTTACTTTAGTATAATAAGGACAAAAATCAGAGGTTTCATTTCTGTTCAACTGGTTTTGGAAAAGATTCAAATGAGGGCTAGATAATTCTAGAACACACTGGGCCATATTCACACCTACGAGTGAGTTAGGTGCGGACAGCTGTGCACCTAACTCACCCGTCCTGCCCCTAACCCACCCCTCATTTTTAGGTACCCTTATGGAACTTACGAGTGCCATAGGGCTATCTTATCTAACAGCTCATAGCTTTCTTCTTAAGAAGCACCCAAGACTGACTTCACACCATATTAGGTTTTTTCGGTTCAAGTTCAAGCCACTCTGACAGAAGTTTATTTTCTGTTAAGATCAGAATGTGTTCCAGTTCATTGTTATTCACCTCTGAGCATACACAGTGTGAATAAGTGTCTTAAATCTGATTACAACAAACAGAAGTTGAGCAAAGCTCTGAAAATTGGATCCTGCCACAAGTTACTGTCATAGTTTCTGGTGAATTATGATCATTATTATCACCATTGGGTGTAGATCTAGAACTACGTGTGCAATACGTTTCCATGTGTAACGTATTTTTGCACGCGTATGTTCTATACACTCCCCTAGGCACACCCCTTGAATGTACGTAATTCACCGACTTCTGCTTCCCAAACCATACCTTAACTTTTTTAGCGTAACAGCGTACGTCCGCTAATGGACGTATATAGACTACATGAACGTACGCCGCTTAGCACGCCCATACTGTACACTTTACATACAAACCTCAACCTACTTCATGTAAAACGAACGTATTGTTGACTCACGTAAAATTGGCACGCCCACACGTAAGTATTTACGTGACAATTACGTGATTGACCCATACGTTCACAATTACGCTACGCTAATGAGCGTATTTTCTATGGTGCGCATGTGCAGTACTTAGAAATAGGCAATTTTACGTCTCCGCCACGCGTAAATTCGCTCCGATGCGTTGTTCTGGATCAGGCCCATTATTAGTACTTACACAAGGATTCAGGTAGAGGAATTTAAATAAGCCTTAAGCTGCTACAATTGCACTATTATTTAAATTATGGATTAACCTTAATTTTCTTAAATACTGCACTTAGCTTAATATCTCAATTTCCAAACTCAATGACCTTTAGAATTTGATTTACCAATAAAAGTTGGTGATGCAACATTTAAGGGAACTAGTTCTTTATATGTTTCCTTTTTTAAACTAAATGTAACTAGAATAGTCTGTTTTGTGAGTTGAAAAATGGCTTAAAATAACTTGGGACAAAGGTAAATAGTGACATTGGGCTGGATCCAGACTTAAACTATTCAAAAAACACAGCGAAAGGAAAGAAAAAGGGAAAATATATATATATATATATTCACTAGAGCAACCAAGTAGTCTATTTTTCAGCAATTTTAATTATACACAGAAGCAATAAAACAATATATAAATAAAAAGATAAAATAAGCAGCAGCTGCTATGCAGGATACAAAATAATTCTGATAGGTACCAAATCAGTCAAAGTGCACTAGATAACATCCAGGTAGATCTCCACAAAATTCTGTATATAACTGAGAAATTGTCTCAGGCGGAGTCCACAAATAGAGCTGGATATTATAATGCAATGCTGTTTGGTTAAAATGTATCATCAGAAACCAGCATACAAACAATGTTACAGATGGCAGATTGCATCTAAAAGGTACTGTACTGTACTCACGACCTTATCAGCGATGTCTATGACACTCTGGGAGTAGCGTGGAAATATCTGTGACAAAGGATATAGTGTGCTGGAGATTGATGCGCAGAGTCCACTGGATGACTCTGCAAGAGCGGGTCGTGGAGGCTGTAAACACAGCTAATGGAAAAGCCACATGTGCACTGTAGCAGTGGAGGGCTGTAAGTACAGCTGGAATAGACACGTGCTTCGCTTCCCCGCACAAGGGGAATGTAAACAATCTCCGGGCAGAAGATCAATGGAGACTTGTGAATCCACATTCTTTAAGGAACAGTGTGCCAAAAGTAGCCAATATGAGGTCATACAAGGAACGTTGGTTAAAATTGGAGTCAATCCACAATAGCAGCAATAGCAGCAGCAGGAGAACGGCAGTATAAGAGATAGGCTTACGCGTTTCTTCCTGCCCCCGGGACTTTCTCAAAGCAGTATGGTAAAACTTCAATCTGGAAACTCCTTTTAAAGTCCTCCATCAGATGGTAATTAGGTAATTAACTATTAGTGTTCAAGAGGATAATCTTTAGAAAGGATATATGCCATAAATATATTTTAAAAAAAATACAGAAAAAAGACTACTTGGTTGCTAAAGACATAAAGATGATTCACTAACATTGTAGTAATTTAGATATTTTTTAAAGAACAATTTATTATTGAAATTCCAAAGGACCATACACGTTACAAGTATACGTTATAAGTATACAGAAAAATACATTGTTTCGTATGCAGATCTAGGCGCTGGAAATATCTTATTTAACATACAGATTATATCATGGACACTTTCAATAAGATTGTTAGTGGAGAATTTGAAAAAATGGAGATAGAATCCCATCATGGAAATCTTACAAATAAAGAAAGGATATCTTTAAAAAAATTACAACAAAATAAAAATATTATAATCAAACCGGCCGATAAGGGGGGGGGGGGTTGTAATTTGGAACATAGAAGATTATAAAAAAGAGACCCAAAGATTGCTTAATGAACCCGGTACATATAGATAGTTGAATTCAGACCCCACAAATAAAATAAGTTTAAACTATACTAAACTTATAGAAAAACATAAAATAGAGGGGAATCTATCGGGAGAGGAAATAGAATATTTAAAAATAAACAATCCCACTATACCGGTACTTTACATATTGCCTAAGGTGCATAAAAGCACAACCCACCCACCGGGAAGGCCTATTGTTGCAGGGGTGGATTCCGTAACTTCTAATTTGTCTGAGATAATAGATGGTACTCTCCAACCCTATGTACAGAAAACTAGATCCTATTTAAAAGATACAATGGATGTCCTAAGAATACAGAATATTAAATGGCAAGAAGATTTTTTTCTGATAACGACTGACGTCACGTCGCTTTACACAGTGATTAAGCCTCATGATGGAGTAGAAGCAGTGGACTATTTCTTACAAAATTAGAAAAGGAAAGAATTCATAAAAGAAGCAATTTTATTTATTCAAAAAAATAATTACTTCCACTTTGACAACGCATTTTACATCCAGGAAACAGGTACAGCCATGGGCACCAAGTTCGCCCCGGGGTATGAAAATTTATTTATGGCCCATTGGGAAGAACTACAAGTATGGAATGACAATCCATATGGGGCGAACTTGGTGTCATGGCATAGATTCATCGACGATATCCTGTTCATTTGGAAAGGGGATCAATCTACACTCAACATGTTTTGTGAATATTTAAACCAAAATGAGAAGAATATAACACTCACCTTCAATATAAGCAAGGCATCTGTAAACTTCCTGGACTTGACATTGTATGTTGAGAACGGCCTATTAAAAACAAAAAATTATGGAAAACCCGACAGATACTATACGTATATAGATATTCAAAGCTGCCATTATAGAAGATGGTTAGAAAATATACCAAGAAGTCAATTTAGACGTATAAGACGAAACTGTACGGAAGATAAAGAATATGATATACAAGCAGAAGAAATGAGAGGCCTCTTCATACAAAAAGGATATAAGGAAGAAATAGTCAATCAGTCAGCTACAGAAGCTAGAAATCTAAAGAGA
>WWET01003132.1:78953-97681 GCA_011038615.1 Limnodynastes dumerilii | reverse complement strand
TATATATATATATATAATTATAGTATGCTAAATCTCCAAATGTAGAACTTTGTCATTACTCATTAGATAGGTCTTTGAAAATTTTATTTTACTAACACTAAAACCTAGGTAATGTGGTTCAATCAGATAATGACATTCCAAGAAGGCTGATGGGAAACCAGTCAACATCAGCCAGTTAAAGCTTATCAGATACATCTCCAGAGAAAGGATATAGTATGCTAAATCTCCAAATGTAGAACTTTGTCATTACTCATTAGATAGGTCTTTGAAAATTACATTTTACTAACACTAAAACCTAGGTAATGTGGTTCAATCAGATAATGACATTCCAAGAAGGCTGATGGGAAACCAGTCAACATCAGCCAGTTAAAGCTTATCAGATACATCTGGTTTCCAGAGAAAGGGATACATGAGTAAGCCTAGAAAATCTTCGGTTGGCAATGAGAAAGCTGGATGCTGCTTAGTGACTGTCCAGGTAAATGCATGTTTTGAACACATAAGGGCTTGAATATATTTATTTATAAGAAGGACAGTTGCAGAGATCATGACTTATCATATAGAAAATGCTCAGTATTCACTGATCTACCCCACCTCCATAAGCACACACATAGTACTAACACAGAAGCATTGTACGTGGAGAGGAACTCCTAGATACAAATTTCATATCAGAGTCTACATAATTTCAGAACTTGACACAACCATGATGGGAAGCCCTGAATTTTAATTACATCAAAGCGCTGGCAAGATTATTTGATAATATGCCTAAAATGTATGATGACATGTTCAGGAGAAAGGAACTGCAGGAATTTAAGGAAGAATTAATACAACATAAGATGATTCTCAATTATTTGACAGCTGGTTTTGTAGTGTTCATAATGCTTCTCTGGTATTGGTTATTGGGTACTAATGTCAGCTTAGAGTAAGCTTCTTATTCTTATATTTGGTATAATTTATTCATTTTAATGTTGTGTATATGCTGTGTTAAAAAAGTGTAACCAGGGTAACCACTAAAAGTAATGTAATAGTAGTGCTATTGGGGACTACCAAAATGAAAACAACTGTTCTACATTATGATTTCACATTAGAACATATGATAGTTATGCATGTATTATTATATGATGAGAGTATATATAGACTATTAAAGGGTGGGCTGTTAACAAATAAATTTTAATTTAGTCAATAAATTGTTGTGTGATGTAGTTGCTTCGGACCAACACTAATAACTTAATAAAAGGTTTTGGTGCTTTGAAACCCTAGTGATTCATTCGGAAAATCACTTATTTACCTTTGATAGTTCTGAATCTGCTACAATCCAGTCTGAGAGGTTGGACCCATAACGCTGCCAAGTGGAAAACACCCCCAGCAAAGCGCTTGTTATGACACTGATCCTTGGAGCGTCTTCTGTTATTCAAGCCACCAAGCATGGACATGTGCAAGCCAGTGAGTAATATCTTCATCTCTCATTGTCAGCAATCTATGTCCCTACTTTATAATTATGCCAAACTTTCGGAACACTGATCACACGGAGTCCATGCATGATAATATTTCTGTAATAAGAGAACTGTCAACTTATTCTCTATTTGAGATACAAAGATCATTAACATCCTATTACTGAACCTTATTTTATTGTTTTCAGTCTGAACTTTTTAATGGTGATGAGCATATTCATGTTTTTATCATATGTTAATAAATGTTTGGGTACTGTTATAACAAAGTGCTTACTATTTTTTTTATATTTATTGACTAGTGACATAGGTTTTTTCTTAGCGCAACATTTTCATTTTTTATTTGGATTCTTATGGTTTCTATGTAGATTGGCAGTCCTTAGTGCAGCCGCTTTATTTTTTTTAACCCTATTTAAATTTTAGATAAAGACACACTTTTTGACTCCTTGTGAAGCTTTTTTTTTATTTGGTCGTATATCATGTATTTTTAGAGCTAACTCACCTTAGGAGGCACTCCTTAAGGCCCCCAAAATAGCTGCTGTGGATCCTGTCAGTTGCTGCATCCCAGAAAAATAAATATATATTTTGATATGATACTATAGGAACTGTTTCATATCATTATTTTGTTAGAAACATTTGCAAACAGATATAGAGCTGTATATTTTAAATGTAGTATTTCACCTTTAAGAAAGTATATTCTTCTGAATAACCAATTGACTCATACTGATGCAATATTTTGAAGTAAATGAGTTATATTTCTTCTATTATTTCATTAATCACACTGATGCTGAAATGTTCTATTGTAGCTTTCATTATAGTGTTTGACATTCTGTTGTTTTCTGAAAAAAGACTTATCTTTCTCATAAATTTGCTATTTGTCATCTAAGTATCTCCACTGCCACATATGGTTGACGTCATAAATGCTTTTGTTTTCATTTTAATTTATGACAACGTGTAAGGGAGGCAGAGTTGTTTTATTGAAACCCTGTGTTTGTCATTTGAAGAAAAATGCAGAGCACAAGAGGTGTGTCATTCCTGGTTCTCACCAGATGCCGAAATGAATGAGATTTTGTTGTAAAATCATTCAATTTGCAAAATATAAATGACTAGTACTACCATGCTAATTATATATAATTCATGAATGTCTCTTTTAAATGGAGGTGTATCACACTCTACAATTGTAAAGACACACAGCTTGGGGATTAGAATGACTAAGTGACTCTCTAAATCTCTGTCTTTTAACCCTTGATGTGCATTAATTATTCAAGAGAAGTTCTAAATGCATAATCAATTAGTGGGTGTATTCTTAGAGTATAATACTGTATATTGAACAATTAGCTATGGTCATGTAAATAAATAATTGATAAGAGAAAATATATGGTAAAATAAACAGTATTATAACGTTTACTTAATCTCTTGTACCTTTACTTCAAAGTTAACAGTTTTTACTATTATTATTATTATTATTATTATTATTATTATTATTATTGTTATCTGCTACTACTACCACTACACAAAGCACAAAAATGACCCATATGTTTTTGGAGAAAGAGAACGTATAATTTAATACAGAAATATATACAGCTGATGAGTATATGTTTTGAGTAAACAATCTGGGATGCAGTAAATCTTTTACTGTCGGCTGTGTACATTAATGTAAACAAACCTAAAGCATGACTGCCATCTAGCGTTGGATCTTGGTATGGCATATAAGATATGTAATAGTCAAAAAGGGACTAATCTAGATCTTTACTTACATTTTTTTTAGGGGCAAAATAGATGCAAGTATAAAGCTCAGCTAAGAATTTTTGCAATATAGGGGGTGCTAATTAATTTGTATTCTTTTTTATGCAGGGAAAATACTTTACATTTGCACATAAAACACAAATACTGTAAAGCTTTATGTTTAATCCGTAAATTAAAGATTAGCTAGAAAATTTCACCTCTCAATTCTACTTGCACTTAAACATGATTTTGCTCTTATCTACACTTGCACCTCTTTTGCTCTTAAAAAAGTGTAAAAGTGCAGCTCTGGATAAGCTCCAGCATTTTCAATAAACAATTGAAAAAGTGAGTGGAACAATTAATAATGAACAATTGTCCAAAACCCTGCCTTAACAATCTTTGCATGGTTCTGCATCTGTACAAATGCAGATCTGTGTGATAGGTGTTCCCTAGAGGAACATCTGGCGAGCATTTCCCATCGCCGCCCTAGCAATATGCCGGGTCTGTGAACCAAGGATATTGTCGTGTCAGCAAATGATCTAAGGGTCACAGACCCTGTTTCACATTGCAGGGTTGACCCGGAAAATTCTGGGACCCGGGTCTGCCCTGGCAGTAGTGTGAGTCATTACATTGTGTTATTTGTTTACTGTTGCTCTGGCAACACTTGCTGCCAGGGCAATAGTAAACAAATTACACCAATCAAGTAGATTTTGTGCTACCCATGTTGAAAAAACCAGGTAGCACCTTTCACACTGTACTCCTACACGGGTCCGACCCAGGAACCTTCTTTTGTCCCAGGTCCAATTCCCAGGACATTAGACCCGGGTAGAGACACCCGGACCCTTTCACACTGAGCCCTTACCCGGGTTTTTGCGGCTTGCCCCGACAAAATCCCGGGATTTTAGGGCAATGTGAAAGAATTAATGGCTCCAATTACTACAACGGGGATGTTGAAGTCACCCAAGTTGATGGAAGGGAGGTCAGAGGAGAGATAATGGGTGAGCCAGGCAACAATGTTCTCAAGTACTGAGAGGAAGGACCTGGGAGCCGGTAAATGACAGCAACGCGGAGGTCTAGGGGACGCAAAAGGTGGATGGAGTGGACCTCAAAGGAAGAGAAGGCTCAGGGGGGGATAGTACGGAAAGTGCAGGAGGGAAAGACGAGCAGGCCCACCATGATGGTTGCTGAGAGAGTGGGAGATGGAGAGAAGAGCCACATGGCCCATCTAGTCTGCCCATTTGTTTATTGAAAACTATACTGACCCTATTTACCCTCAATTGGGGTTACAATTTAGGATACCCTTATATTTATCCCAAGCATGTTTAAATTGTTCTACTGTATTGGCCTCAACCACCTCAGATGGGAGAATATTCCATTTATCTATCACCAGTTAACTGGTTAACTGGTTGTGAAGATGCACCTTGATGGTTGATGGAATGCCACACACCTTATGTTTTTGTAAAGGATGGTTCTCCAAACAGTCAGCACAGAGGTCAACTGCAACCATTATTAGGAATATCTCTAAGAGGACCAAGTTCTTGGTCATGCCACTCATGTGCCAGGAGGCTAGCCAAGACCCCACATACCAATCACCCTGAAAATAGAACCCAAAGTCTTTGCTCCCAGCCTATCTGTCAGGAGCTGAGCTCCCTGCTTGAAACAGCTAGGGTGGGGCAAACCCATACACCATTGAAATCTTGCAGGAATCCCACACACTAAGCTCTGCTTTCAGGTCATTGATGAGTGGAATACAATCCCAAGGGCCTTTTACCCTGGCGGAGGCGTGCTCAAACTTGTGGCAAAAAATCTTCCCAAAAGGAAGCACTCTGCATGCAAACCTAAGTGAACCCACTAAAGATTGAACTTGTTTGAGGGTAAGCCTATTAGCCCTAAGGGCCGAACTGATCACACTGTGTACATTGCTGACTTTGTCTGCTGGGAGGCAGTAGAGGCTGGTGACCGTATCTATCTCAAACCTGATAGCATAACTGACTCACAGATGTTATTTGGTGATGGGGCCAGGCCAAGATCCAGATTTCTTTTTTAATTCACAGAGCCAGGAATGGTGGGCTTGGAGCATGATTTTGCAGGGTGATTCCCATTGCAATGCAGATACGCGTGTCGATAAGGGCACTTGTTCCCTCTATTGCATACGATATTATTAAACCTGCAGCATTTGCCTTTCCCTGGTGATGGGAACTTGCCCTGAAAGCGTTTGGGAGTTAGATCATCCACATATGTCTTTGGAGGGGCATGAGTGTCTTCCAACTAGAGGTCACTGTCCTCTAGCACCCTATATTATTGTGTATCCTCACGTGCATGAGCACTGGTGCGACTCTATACCCTATTTATTTAGTCACTGTCCTTAACCCTGAAGGAAATGCTTGGGAATCTGTTGTCCTTTATCTAAACTGTTCATCATAGCACCACCATGCCGGACTTTTTGTTTTCCCTGGATATCATGTACCAAGTGCTGGTGCCGTATCATGTCCTTGCTTTCACCTGGCCTAGTCTCCAGGAAGCAGTCCATGAATGTGCACAATGCATAGAGCCAGTTATAATTGCAATACTGCTCCTCCCCTATCCCTCCTTTTAGCTGCGCTAAGAGCCTTGCGGCTCTCATCTTTAAGGGCAAATATATCCAGAAATTTTTCCTTGCGGATTTTAGGAACAAAAGCCATGCACCACTGCATACTGCACAAAGACATCTGTGGGAGAAGAGGGAAAGCAATGGTTTTCACAGCTCGCTCACACCCTCATTTCTTAAGGTGTCGGTCTATAGGAGAAGGAAGAGCCGGTGGACAGAGACAGTGTCCGCAGAATCAGCACACACATTAGGGTTTGACTCACCGATGATGTTTTGACTTGGTCCTGGTGGATCCTCTGGCCCACAAAATTGGCAGCTGAGGCTGCTCCCCCCAGCAGCAGCAGCTTCAGAGAACTGTAGTGTACCCGATCTCCTACGGCTCCGAGACCTGTTCCGACCGCCAGAGGAGACCTGTGGAGCTGGAGGGGAAACAACGTCAGCAGGTAACCACCCATGGCAAGATGTGTGTGAGTAATCAGCATGTAGTTGGCGGGACTAGGGATAAGGTTGTGCCGGGGCCGATGATGTCTGTCAATAGAGCCATTCCCTCTTATGCCCACCCCCCTGGTGACAAGCAGCGTATCCAAGAGGTGGCAAGTCCTAGTACCCCTGTCTATGGTCACCCCTATGCAAGTAAGACCCCTGCTCATGAGGGTTGTTGTAGATCTCTCCCTCTTGCCTGTAATCAAATTGTAGACAAGAGCTGCACCCTCCCAACAGGAAGCTGCACTGGCGGTGTAGCCATGCCCCCCGCACTCAACCGCCAGGTCCCCACTGCCATCAAGGGTCCCAGCTGAATCTGAAGAAAACCTCCAGCTGCTGAGCTGCAAACTGCAGACTGCAGCTGGAGGAGAGATCGGTGCACCTTCCGACATCAGCACAGCACTTGATGTAGGAGCTGGCACACTGGAAATGTCGCCCACAGCTAAATGCCCAAGGCCTGGGCAAAAGGCTGACATGATGCTCTGCCCCTTCATCCCTACCAAGCAGTGCATAAAGGAGAGGGCAAGCATTGGGGCGAGGGTTACCGCTGTCGCTCCTTCAGACCTGGTCACTAGTTCCACTGCCTATGGGGGGGGTATCAGGAATGAGCTCAGGGGATGTACCCCTGAGCTTAGTGGGGTGGCCAGTGGCACTGCAGGGGCAATCCATATATAGAATGGGAGAGATAGGTGAAAGGAAGAATGAAAGTAAATTAACAAGAGGAGGGGAGAAAGAAGTAATGGAAGAGAACGAGAAAAGAGCAGGAGAGTGAGTGAGAGTAGCAAATAATAGCAGGAGAGGGAAATATAAACAGCAAACGGAGGAAATAGAAGACAAAAGAGAAATGGCAAAGAATAAGTAACCAAAGCAACTTATCTTTTACTGGCTTGATCTCTTGAAAATTGAAGGAGAAGAATAGGCAGAGCCCACAATTTCTTAAATCAGCTTGCAACAACAACAGCTCCTCCAGATCTTTGCCAGCAGCCAATTACAACCTAAGGAGAGCGTGGCACCACCAAACAAACAGGGAGTTTAATTTAACCGTACGCTTTTCTACCCAATAGTGGTGATAAGCAAAGCCTTAGTTTTATACTTTAGCTTAACCAACAAGAGTCTCAATCGAGTTTAAAATTTCAGCAATAGCACAGTGCAACTCTGCAGAAAAACAGAAACAAGTTAGGGGTAGACACAACAAAATCCCACACACTGACTTACTGTATGTACTAAAGCGATTAAACTTTAATCTGCCAAGCTCCCCAATGTCATCCTAGCAATTTGCTGAATGCAAGGTGGACATGATGCACTAATTAGTTACACAAATTGGAGCTGATCCAGACCTAAGTGCTTGTTACGTTTCATTGCGTAGCGTATTTACGCTAGCATATTTTCTATGCACTCCCCTAGGTACTCCCCTCGCTCGTGCGTACTTTGGTCGTTTTACGCTTCCAAACCCTACCTTAACTTTTCTAAGTGTAACTACTGACGTATGTAATTGATTCATGTATATAACCCGGCCCATACTGTACAATTTAAATGCCTCCCTCCGCCTACAAAGCATAACTATGAGTGTCATTTTGATGACCCGCCCCTTCATTCATAGTTACGCTGATGGTACGTACGTTCAGAGTTACGTGGCATAACATCTGTTGCACGCATGCGTATTAAATAAAAATAGCCATTTTTTTGCGTCAGCGGCTAGCGTAAAAACGCTAGCGTACTTAGGTCTAGATCTAACCCATTGTTTTCAATGCCTGCGACATGATCTGTCTTAAATGTGTAAATCCAAAACAATATTTCTGCAGCAGGAACAAAGAAGACATGTTGTGACTGTTTAATTATTTGCCCAGTTATTGATCTACACACTAGCATCATATAAGAGGGCATGATCTTGATTCCTAACTGGTAAATAAGGCATACTAAATCATCCTAAATTTCCCAAGGGCCTTCTTAGGCACCACCTCTGATTAGCTACCGTCGGAGGCCCAATGGCCTCATATGAACACTAAACGTAACAATTTTTTCAATATACTCCCCACCAAACTGTTTAAACAATCCTACAATGGACCAAGTTCTGTACTCAATCCATATCCACACTTATCCAATTTTACAGTGGACCACGCATCTGCTGAAAGGATCCTGCCATGCTTCATATATACAACTAATCTTTGTCAGTTTGTCTGTCACTTACACGCAAGCACAGTGCTGTATAAGGTCACAATTGGGAGAAGTATGGGATAAAGCAGTTGCAGGAATGTACACACTTGTATAATAGTTGGGTGATTGGTGGTCGGATTGCCTAATTACTATATATGTTTAAAAAGCATTTGACCAGGAATGGATGCTACAAGCAGCCATGTGAGCGCACACACTTATCCAGTGTCAGTCCAACAGTGTGCTCAGAGTTGTAGTTGATGCAAATGTATTTATTATTTATATATTTTATAATTATATATAGTTAACTATAACTATTTATATAGTTATTATATTTAAAACAGGTTTTATATAGCGCCAGCAGATTACGTAGTGCTTTACAATTTTAACAATCATTATAACAAGACTGGGTGGTAACAGAGAGACTGTTTGGGTAAGAGGGTCCTGCCTGCAACCTCACAATCTATAGGATATTAAAGATTGATACACAAGGACAAGTGCTATATATCACACAATGGACCAGGCAGCATGTAAAATAAAAGTGCTCAGTTCTCTGTATGGTCACACGGAATTGTTTGTAGCTGGGCTGAGGAGAATTTTAGTACGGAAAGTAAAGTTTTCTAATTGTGTTAATAATTTAAGGTAAACCGGATAGCAAAGTGGTTGTAAATGAGTTTGACAACTATTAAGCAGTAGGTTGTGCAAGCTGATAAGCTTGTCTGAAGAGATGAATTTTAATAGAGCGCTTGAAAGTTGGGAGAGTAGGGGATAGTCTTAATGGGTGAGGAAGGCTATTACAGAGAGTGGGTGCAGCACGGGAGAAGTCCTGTAACTGGGATTTAGAGCATTTGTTTAGAGTAGAGGAGAAAAGTAGGTCCTGTGAAGATCTAAGAGAGTGAGCTGGGATATATCTTGAGATGAATGAGGATATGTATGTGGTTGCAATGTTATTGATGGCTTTGTAGGTTAGCAAAAGGATTTTTTATTTGATGCTGTAGTATATCGGCAACCAATGTAGAGATTGACAGAGTGGAGCAGATCTAGAAGAGCGTTTTACAACAAAAATTGGTAATTTGTGTTTCTAGCTTTAGACATACATAGCTTACAAGACCTAACACATGCTGCACTATTAAAGAAATGCAACATGTAACACAGAATATCCATGCATTCACTGGCAGATCCCTAAATAACATAAAGCAACACGTACTTACCAGGCAGTTATATAGCTAGATTATAAATTATTAAAAGCACTACATTTATACAAATATTAACATATATGACCCGATTCAATTGACCGCAAAGATGGGAATAAGCGCAAAGTGCATCTATTCCCGTCTATTACGTTAAGAAAAAATTGCGTATTTTAATACGCATCTGTACGAGAAAAAAGCACCACAACCAGACATAATTGAACCAGGCCCATAGAATCGATCAGCATATATCAAATAGTAACTTTGGGCTTGATCCAGACTAACGATGGTGCACTGAGCATTCTAACGCTCAGCGTAACATCGTTACACTCCCCCTGACAGTCCCCCTGACACATCGTATTTACACTGGGTTAAGCAGGCTGAAGGCTACCCTAACTTCAGTCAGCGTAACCCAGTGTAACTACACTGGGACGGCGGTGTCGTAGCGCAAACGCTGCCCTTTCAGAATAATTACCCTACCTCCCCCCCGCCTTCCTACACTAACTGCAGCATAGTAATGGAGGAGAACACCCCTACCAATATTACTACGCTGCTGCTACGGACACCCGATCCTGGATCGGGAGTTGCTGTAGCTACGCCGGGCAACATTTGCCCGGCACATGCGCAGATCGTCTTTTTAATACGTTGGGCGTCAAAGGTCTGGATCAGGCCCTTTGACACATGCTGAACATTAAGTCACTTGGACATGCCTATTTTTAAAACAAGCTGAACACTAAATGAAAATTTGAAAAAAGATAACATATCTTTGTAATTAAATACTTCCCCCTTACTTTCTCACACTTCTAATTAATGATTCTGTCATCATGCTTCTGTCTCTCTGGTTCCCTGTTGTTTGAAATTTGAAACTACTCAAATTACAGTACTTTACTGATCACCACAGGTGTGTAGGAAGCTGTTTTAGCTGGCATAGATTTACTATGATGAGTTTAAATAAATGGGTTAAAAGTTTAACAAGATGAACTGAAAGCGATAGTCTAATATTATCATTTAACTGCCAAACGTGAATAAAATACAGCTGCATTCTGAATTTTTAGTAACTTGCACTAAGGGCCTTTAATTCCAGGTGAGGTGGATTTGGTGCTGGATTTTTCTTAGCAATTTTCCTGAGGCTGATTCATTGCAAGAATACTGGTATGAGAACAGAATTCAGAAATTGTGCCCTATTTTCCTACATTGAGGCCTATAGAATATATGGACTGAATCACAGATAAGAGAGGTTAGGTGCGGGCAGATTTGCACATATCTCATGCTTCCAGCCCCCAACCCGCCCCCCATTTTTAAGTACGACTACCATATATCTCCGTGCAATGTCCGTTGCACCTCCCTGACTCCCCCCGCCCTCCCCAGCTAATCTAAATACCTCCCCACTTTCACCTATTTTTAGCTTTTCTTTAAATTAGATGGACCGGATTCACAATTATCTGGTTCCCTCCCCCGACCCGCCCTCATTTTTAGGTGCCTAATGGCACTTATGAGTGCCATAGGGCAACCTTAACTAACTGTGCATATTTTTAGGTGGATGAATACACACTGAAAATCCCCAGCCCTTGCTCCCCCAACCCACTTTACCTAACTTCCCAAGGAGGCTGCCATAGCATACCTCCTCTTACCTAATAAACTACTAAGGGCAACGAAGATTGCGTAGTCATAATGACTACTCATGCGCAGTGAGGACAATTGTAAAAATATGCTCCGTACGACCACTGATCAATGTGTATCCTCTAAACCAAGCCGCTACTGTACAATTTAAATCTTCCCCCGCCTATTTTATATAATTTTTGCTGGCGGATGGGAAGAGCCTTCCCATCGAATGGAACAACTATCGTACTTAAAAACGATTGTAACATCTGGTGGGCACATGCACCCTCCAGTCAAACCAGGCCACTTACGCACTTTGGGCCTGATCCAGACCTATGCTCGCATGCGAGCTAATGCTGATTGTAAGCATAACAACGGCAGAAAAAACGCACTGCGCATGTGCATAGTGACAACTTCCGGTCGTACCAAAGACCTTTTCGTAGCGGCAATTCTGGCGTCCGTATTGTTTGCGTTTTTTCATATGACGGGGCGTGTTTATAGTACGAAGTTAGTATGGACGCTGGAGTTAAGGAACGTAGGCGGGGGAGCCATTTAAATTGTACAGTATGGGCGTGCTAAGCGTCGTTTATACGCAATGAACGTACGGACGGCCGTGGGAGCGAACACAAAAGTTAGGGTAGGGTTTGCCGAGCGTATGGATCCTAAACTAGGTACGAGCAAGGGGATTACCTATTGCCGTGCATCGGTTTTACGTTCGGCGATAATACGCTACGCACACCAGCGTAGGTCTGGATCAGGCCCTTTGACACTAACGGACGGACCTGTGAATCTGGTCCATTATATGTAAAAGCACATTCAAAGCAATACATTGGGCTGGATCCAGACCTAGGGGCAGATCCTGCTGTACGTTTTTCTGCGAATTTACGTGTGGTATACACGTAAATTCGCAGTTTAGAGCGTACTGCGCATGCGCACCGCAGAAAATACGCTAATTCGCGTAGCGTATTTTCTAACGTAAGGAGAATTCACGTATTGCGAACGTATGTAATTACGTGTGGGCGTGCCAAAATTACGTTTGCGAAGATTACGTGCGAATTACGTGAAGTAGGCGGAGGGGGGTATTTAAAGTGTACAGTATGGGCGTGCTAAGCTGCGTACGTTCGCGTAGTCTGTACGCCCGTTAGCGGACGTATTGTGTTACGTCTGGAAAAGTTAAGGTAGGGTTTGGGTAGCGTATTTTCACAAAATACGTCCGTGCAGGGGGTGTGTTAAGGGTAGCGGTGCGAATTTACGTACGCGAAAATTCGCTACGCGAACAAACGTAAAGCAAACGTTGTTCAGGATCTACCCCCTAGTTAGGTGTTTGAACTTAGTTACTCCTGGGCCAAACCATGTTGATTGCAGGAGAGTCATATTTCATCTGTTGCAAACAGTATTAGAGTTGAGAGGTGATGTTTCCTATCCCAAGTCTAAATAACAGTGTAACGGTAAAGCTGGTCAGTATCTGTGTGCAGTAAGCAATTCAAAGATATTTCCATGAATGCAAAGAATACAATTAACTTGACTGCCCCTAAAATCAACATGGTTTAGCCCAGGAGTAACTAAGTTCAACACTTAACTAAGTCTGGATCCAGCCCATTGAATCAACCACAAATGATCTGATATGAATGCTCATTGTTGTGTCACCAAACTGGCCAGTTGAAGAACTATATTAAAGCATAAAGGGCCGGATCCTGACCTACGGGTGCCGGCATTGTAGCGGGGAATGCACGCTAATGGGCTTCCCCTGTCCCCTAATTAGCATGTCTATTTCCACCTTGACGGCAAAGATACAACATGCGTAATGCAGGGGGAAATGGTTTGGTAGTCAGCTTTTATCGCTTGGACATCTGCCAGAGGACCTTATACCAGTAAGTGGCGCATTGCTCTTTTCCTCTGTTGTTCACATTTAGCAGTTGCATGGTAAGAAATATAGGGCCAGATCCAGGCTTAAGGCCATTTTATGTATGCAAGTGTACCCGAGTTACGCACTACTAAGTATATAGCACTAATTATATCACACGCAGTAACTTAGCTGATTTATATGTTTAAAACCCTACCTTAACTTTTCCTTATGTATCTCTGGTCGTACACAATGCCTTGCCATTCGTAAGTGCCTAACCCAGCCCATATAGTACAATTTAAATGCCTCCCTCCTCCCACAATGCGTATAATCGGATTTTGTAGGGATCTCACACCCTATCATACAGAGTTACGTACAAGTTACATATGATCAGACTTATGAAGCATAACATCTGCTGCGCGCATGCGTAGCGCATTCCCACAGCCATATTTACCCATGCAGCATGCGTAAATTAGCTGTCGTTATTAAGTCTGAATCTGGCCCATAGTTCTTAGTCAATTTGTGAAGTCCAATTATAAGTCCATGGACCAGGTTGCAATTCAATAAAATATTCTCCACAGAGATCTTGAGTAATTTATTGGTTTCAATAGATCATTGTGTTTAGCTTTGTGCCAGGCTTTGACATGCTTCTCCACGCTTCTCTTGTAGTTTCATCAGAAAAAATTAAGTTCAGTTCTCAGTGCATTATTTAAAATACCTTAATTGATGTCCCTAATTATAGTCAGTTGTGATTCCTTATACCCATTTCCCGATCCTCAAATTATTATAAAATGCGGATCTTCACTGTGCATTAGAGAATATAATTGAAGTATAAGAAATCACAAAGAATGTGCAGACATGGTAACAGTGGCAATATTAAAAACATGAATAGTAATAAAAAATACCATATGTATGCAAAACATCATAATATTTTAACAATGCAATTTCTTTCATCTCGGTCATTACTAATCCTGTTCCACCAACTGTCCTACAAATGACTGTATCTATGCATTTATTCCCAACAAAAGAATAGTTCAGAAAATTATGTGAGTGAGAGGAAAAAAAAATTCACAAATTACCATTATCAGAAATAAAAGCGTTAAAAGAACTTATGACAGATAAAACTTTTGGTGATCAAAGTGGTGGAGAAGGGGGCTGCGTTGGTAATCCAGGATTTGTTGCAATATATGGTGGAGGCAAACAGTTTGTCTGATGCCGCAATGTGTTGAAAAGTGATCCTACATTTATGTATCAGAAAGAGTTTAGAATACTAATGGATGAATATTTAGATCTAGAGGTATCTCTAAATCTCAGTTTGAAGTTCTGTTTCCCAAATTCCCTGTGATACCAATGTAATATCACCTCCCAAAAATACATAAGGTTGTCAATAATCTACCTGGATGACCCAACATTTTGTTGATAAAATCTCTTACATCAAAAGTGTCATTTTAAGGGAACTTCTGGTGGGCGGTACACTGCAGTGGCCGTGTTTTAAATTGGCTCCTGATGGTGGGTCCCTAAATCTAATACCATCAGCGATAAAATCACCAAAGGTATAACAAATACTTGACTTACTCTTGTCCTGGGACCCAAATTGCCACGGGGAGTCTTTAGAGTGTATTGGTGTCTGGCCCAGAAGTTTGAGGCCTATGTGTGCTAGTGGAGAACTTCTCCTGGATGCGTGATCACGCCTGGATCACCTCTGTACCTGATTACGACAGCTGTGCATGTTCTGGATGTCTGGCGGGGCTGTGGGGCGCAGGTTGTAAGGAATCACTGTGGCCTAGAACCTTGTGATACCAGAGAAGGACTTTCTACTCCACTCATAGGAATTTCAGGACCCTTGTGCAGGATTCGTACAATTTTACTGTTGGATTATCAGCAGAGGCTTGATGTAGATTGAATATGGAGATTCCTTTATACTATGTCTAATAACCCTGATTTTAGGATATACTTTAAGAGTAAGTGGTCAGACTATATGGATGACAACATTGATCATTTAGATGGTCCAGTCCTGTTCTGGTCCGCTTTCAAACTTGTAATTGGAGGCCATTTCATTAGATATATGGCTAAACGTAAAAGCGATCAAAAGGCCCCAAGGCTTACATTGTTAGATTCTATGCAATCTGCGTTTAAGAGATATTTAGGGGCCCCCTCGGATGAAGCCCATACTGAATATAGATCTGCAAAAAAGCTTCTAGAAGATTTCTTGGCCACTCAAGTGAAAAATGGCTTAGATGTTGCTAGATATAAATATTATAAATGGGGAAAGAAAGCTGGTCGGCTCCTAGCTACTATGACAAAACCATCCAAATATAGAAATCATATAACGCCCATAAAGCACCCTGTCACTCACCTCAACTAATCAGATTATTACCCAATTCCAGCAATATTTTGCTGATCTGTATATGGGTGCTTCCACTGACCCCTCTCTTCAGGACTCTATTATGAGAGAAGCTAATCTTCCTCGTCTTACTGGTGCCCAAAAGGAGATATTAGAGCCAGATATTACTATAGAGAAGATAGCGGTGGTCATATCTACTCTGGCACCACATAATGCAGGCCCAGATTGTTCCTCAGCAGATTATTACAAAATTTTGAAATCTCTGCAATATTGCTTGATCTTTTAAAAAAGATTCATAGACACAACCCTCGCTATCCAGAACTTAATGAAGCCTATACAGTGTTGATCCCCAAACCAAACAAAGATGCTCAGAATATTGAATCTTATCATCCCATAACACTCCTCAATACTGATTTTAAAATACTTACGAAAGTTATGGCACATCGGGCCTGATCCAGAGCTACTCTGTACCGCTGTTCGTAATTACGGCCAGCGTAGTTCTTATGCACTCCCCCTGACACTCCCCCTGTCCCGGCGTAATTACATCTGTTACGCCGGCTGAAGGCTACCCTAACTTCAGCCAGCGTCACTGAGTGTAATTACGCTGGGACCAGAGCGTAATGTCTATAACCCTGCCTCTCCAACCTAATTTAACTGCCTGAAAATAAGAAAGTTTTTTTGCTATCTACACTTATTCCAGCACAGGGGGAAAGCAGCCGGTATTTTATCTAGTATTAAAAGTTGTTCTACCAGAGCAACTTAGAGACATTTTAAAGAAAAAATGATGTTTAAATACTAGAAGGTTTACAGGCGCTAAGATAAAGAGTGGGGATACTGTTAAAACTTCAGTCTTTATTTGTTTAAACAGTAAAATTAAGGTTGTGACAATGTAGCATTAAAATGGCAAGAAAGGTTAAACTTTTGGATACAGTACTCCTCTAACAGGATGAGTGCTGGATAAAAGATGGACTAATGAGAACACTGTGAACTAAACAATTATAGACACAGTGCTCTGCGCAGAAAAACTTGTGGCAGTTTTAATACTAGAAGCTAGGATCTTGCTGTGAAGCCGATAATTGCCCAGGGTTGGTTAGCGGTTCACACGGGTAATAAAAACGTTATGCACACAAGGTAGTGGAGGGGAGAGATCAACCAACGCGTTTCAGCCTAAAATGGCCTTTATCAATTTATCCTTGATAAAGGCCATTTTAGGCTGGCAACTGCCATGACACTTCCCTAGCATGGACTGGTTTTCGGTGACTTACACTTCCTTAGGGCACTCTTAACTACGTGTGTACTTATCTGCGTATGTTATTTATATACGTGCATACATGTCTAACTGCGCCCTCAAAAACTCATTTAAATGCCTCCCCTCTCCCAACTTTACACATATGGAAGACAACCACGCCTCTCCGTATGTATGTCCCTAAGTGCAATTCAGAAGTCTGTGCCTAATGGACTTCCATGCCTAAATCCTACGTAACTTGTGTGATAAAACGTACGCTGGTCATAAGCGTAAGTTCAGCCAAAAAAATGCACTGCGCATGTGCAGAGTGACAACTTCCAGTCGTTTCAAAGACGTTTTCGTAGCGGCGATTCAGGCGTCCGTATTCTTTGCATTTTTTCCGACGATGGGGCGTGTTTATATTACGAAGTTAGTACGGACGCTGGAGTTGGAGAATGTAGGCGGGGGGAGCCATTTAAATTGTACAGTATGGGCGTGCTTAGTCCGGTACGATCAGCGCATCACTACGAAAATTCGTACCGACGCCGGGAAAAGTTAAGGTAGGGTTCAGCCGGCGTACGGAGGTAAAGGTAAGGGGAGTGTTGTGGGAGTGAAAGTTTTTACGCTGGAGCGATAATACGCTCCGCTCTAATGCGTAGGTCTGGATCAGGCCCAATGGCCGTAATTTCAGGGAATCTCTGTAGCCAAACAAGATATTAAAATGACAGCATTTGTGGATGATCTATTATTGTATATATAAAAAATATACAACATTCACTTCACAAACTTTTGGAGAAAAACAAGCAAAAAAAAAACAACAACAAAAAAACACTAACAACAAGCCCTAGATGGCATAATGTTCATGCTTCTTTCAAAGTCATCAGAAAAGATCATGTGACACATAATAAACCACAAATAATTCCCCATGGCTAACCCCCCAGAGCGCTTGAAGGTCCTCACCCTTAACGTACAGGGCCTAAACATACCTGAAAAGAGGTCCACCTTGCTTAGATACCTCCATGCAGAAAAGGTTAATGTTGCACTAGTCCAGGAAACTCATTATTCGAAGACAAAACACCCACTAATACGTGACCAATTCTACCCCACCTCATTCTATGGCTGCTACTCTGGAGGCAAGTCCAGAGGAGTGGCCATAATGTTCTCAAAAAGAACCCCTCTCACGGAGATGAAAACATTTGACCTGGGGGATGGAGGGGGTTTACTGGTTAAGGGGAGGGTGTTTGGCTTACCTTACATGTTCGTTAATCTTTATGCCCCAAACACTAATCAACTTCAATTCCTTACCCAGGTTTCTTGAATGAGTGGAGGCCTTAAAGGAGGGCACTCTGGTCCTAGGCGGAGATATAAACTGAACACTTGATACACGCTTTGACTCCACCTCGGGTGAACCAAGCTTCTCAAAGAGAGATCTGCGGACAGTCAGACGGGTTCTTCACGAGCACCAGTTCATCGATACCTGGCGCGTCCTCCATCCTGCTGTAAGAGATTACATTTTCTACTCCCGCAGGTACTCTACATACACATGCATTGATTACATTTTCTTGTCCCACTCTATACTACACCACCTTGTAGAAGCAACCATAGGTAACATTACCTGGTCCGACCATGCCTCAGCTTCAGTCACACTGGAAGTATGCAGAGAAAAATTTAGGGAATGGACCTGGTGCTTTAATGAGGCCTTAATCCAAGATCCCCATACTTCTAAAACATTAGAAGAGGCCCTGGATACTTATATCACTGAAAATGATAGAGCAGAAACATCTCGCACCACATTATGGGAAGCACATAAGTGTGTTCTAAGAGGTCATTGAATACAGCTAGGGTCTTACTTAAAAAAACAGGGTGAAACCCACCGTATTACCCTCCTTGCCAAAATATTAGAGTTAGAGACAACCCACAAGTCATCTGGGAGTGACATAACACTACAAGAGCTTGCCACTGTGAGACAGGAATTAAAAGCCATGCTCCATCACCAATCCAAACACACTCTCCTGCGTTGCAGATCAAAATTCTTTCAGTGGGCCAACAAACCGAGCAGGATGCCCACTAGGGCGCTTAGGGTACAAAGGGCAAGTACATTCATCCCAGCAATTAAATCCCCAGCCAGGAACACTC
>WWET01003132.1:55623-69532 GCA_011038615.1 Limnodynastes dumerilii | reverse complement strand
GCAATATCTAATTAAAACTGGGGAGGGGGGCCTGCAATACCTAATTAGAGGCTTGAAGGGGAATATAAAGGGGGCACAGAGGCCTAAAGGGCCATATGAATGGGCGAATATAAGGGGGGGAGGCAGGCCAAACTTCGTCTAGGGTGCCCAGGGACCTAGCTCCGGCCCTGCGCCCTCCCCGGGTAATCTAAATCCCTTCCCCCTCCCACTTCTACCTAAACACTCCTTGAGGCGGCATTACGGCGCCTCTTTCTAACTAAACTGCTCCATGTGATCTTTAAAAACTGCATGGAGGCAACCCACGTACATAACCGGTATGTAGATTGCGTAAATTACCTACTATGCATGTGTAGTAGGTCATTTTTTTTAAATATACGTACCTAAGAAGCAGAAGCTTCTTGGTTATCCTCACAGAACTTTCTCTTACCATTGAGAGATAGGGAGGGTGAGATTCTGCCCATAAGGGGGAGGAATCACATGAAGTTTTTCGTTTTTCTACTTGTACAGAACAGATTTCTCACCAGCATAGGGGGGAGATCCAGATGACTAATTTAGGTTTACATTTTTCTTGTGTTCGAGCTTGTTTAATATTAATTTTACTCATGGTTGTAAAAAATTGCTCTATACAATATATTAAATGGCATTTGAATATTCTATCTGTGGACATTATCCATCAATTATCCTACTAAGATGTTTTTTTAATTATGTCTATGTTTATATTTTTTTTTAAATGATTGATTAAACAAGAATTTTAATAGACTTTCTGTGCTGGGGCTGGGGCCGGATCCAGACCTGAGAACGTCAGGACTGATTTTGACTGGCATGCGCCCTCCAGATGTTACGCTAGTGTTACGATAGTTCCGTACGAGCCCATTTCTGAAGAAATGGGCAGTGATTCCCCTCCGCCCGCTAAAGTGGGCAGGCGGAAGCATGGTAATTGGACAGTGTGGGAGGGGGCTGATCCGTGCCATTGACTTAAGGCAGGCTTATAAGCGTTTGCTGCCATAAAGCCTGCACGAGAGAGGGAAGTGACGGGGCGGGCACTCCCCTCTCTCTGTCGCACGCACGGAAAGTGTGCTGGCATGTGGATTTGTTCCAGGAATATAGTTGAAAGGTGATGTTTCCAAGCCTAAGTCTAAATAACAGTGTAATAGTAACGCTGGTCAGTATCTGTGCACAACAAGCAAGAGAAAAGTATTCTCTCTGCATGCGTACAATAAAATTCATTTGACTCCCCCTGAAATCAGCATGCTTTTTCCCAGGTGTAACTTTCCTCTCTTATTTTCAAACTCTAAATTATTAGACTCTTATCATTATTATTATTTTTATTATTAGTATTATTAATATTATGAAGGTCACGTGTCTGCATCACATCATTTACTGGAGAGTAGAAAGCCAGCGCACCAAGGGAGATCAGTGAAGAGGAATGAGACGTTAAGAGAACTGGTGTCAGATTTACAAGGAAAGGGGAGATGTTGCCCACAGCAACCAATCGGATTAGAGCTGACATTTTTCTAGTATGTGATAGAAAAATGAGAGCTAAAATCTGATTGGTTGCAATAGGCAGCAACTCCACCTTTCCTATCCCGCAGCTTAGTAAATTTAACCCCAGTTTTTTTTTTTATTTCTTTATTTTACCGGAGGCTTAATTATATATATGTATGTACTATACAATTATCTGGCCGATAATCAGATGGCGCCATTAAGTGGGGATGTGGTCTGCCGCAATACAGCCTTTCTAAGCATCTGAGTGAAAACTGAGTTCATAATAAAGTGAAAATAGCACTGCAGTATGTAAATCTCAATATCAAATTATAAGGATCATACCACTGAATAATAATAATAATAATAATAATAATAATGGACCGGATTCAGAACCTCGCACGTTTTCCGTGCGTGCGGGGGTCTGTAATTACGCGAGACAGAGGGGAGTGCACACCCCCTGTCACTCCCCTCTGTCATGCGGGCTTTATGGTAGCTTACGCTGCCATAAGCCTGCATTAAGTCTCATATGCGGATCAGCGATCCGTATGACTGCTTATCCGCTGTAGTGAGGGAGCCCCCTCCCACACTGTACACTTTGCATGCTTCCCCCATGCTTTAGCGGGCGGAGGGGAAGCACAGCCCATTTCCTCAGAAATGGGCTCGGATAGAACAAAGTTCCGTCCGATACTTTATCCGCTAGGGTTACTATAGTAACCCTAGTGTAACATCTGGAGGGCACATGCACCCTCCAGGGAAATCAGGTCACTTACGCACCTTGCGTACGTAAGTGACTTATCGGTATTAAATCTGAATCCAGTCCAATAATACACTGCTCAAAAAAATAAAGGGAACACTAAAATAATACAGATCTGAGTGAATGAAATATTCTTATTAAATACTTTGTTCTTTACATAGTTGAATTTGCTGACAACAAAATCACACAAAAATTATCAATGGAAATCAAATTTATTAACCCATAGAGGTTTGGATTTGGAGTCACCATCAAAATTAAAGTGATTCTGCAGGTGGTGACCACAGACCACTTCTCAGTTCCTATGCTTTCTGGCTGATGTTTTGGTCACTTTTGAATGCTGGCGGTGCTTTCACTCTAGTGGTAGCATGAGACGGAGTCTACAACCCACACAAGTGGCTCAGGTAGTGCAGCTCATCCAGGATGGCACATCAATGCGAGCTGTGGCAAGAAGGTTTGCTGTGTCTGTCAGCGTAGTGTCCAGAACATGGAGGCGCTACCAGGAGACCGACCAGTACATCAGGAGACGTGGAGGAGGCTGTAGGAGGACAACAACCCAGCAGCAGGACCGCTACCTCCGCCTTTGTGCAAGGAGGAACAGGAGGAGCACTGCCAGAGCCCTGCAAAATGACCTCCAGCAGGCCACAAATGTGCATGTGTCTGCTCAAATGGTGAGAAACAGACTCCATGAGGGTGGTATGAGGGCCAGACGTCCACAGGTGGGGGTTGGGCTTATAGCCCAACACCGTGCAGGACGTTTGGCATTTGCCAGGGAACACCAAGATTGGCAAATTCACCACTGGCGCCCTGTGTTCTTCACAGATGAAAGCAGGTTCACACTGAGCACATGTGACAGACGTGACAGATTCTGGAGACGCCATGGAGAACGTTCTGCTGCCTGCAACATCCTCCAGCATGACCGGTTTGGCAGTGGGTCAGTAATGGTTTGGGGTGGCATTTTTTTGGGGGGCCGCACAGCCCTCCATGTGCTCGCCAGAGGTAGTCTGCCTGCCATTAGGTACCGAGATGAGATCCTCAGATCCCTTGTGAGACCATATGCTGGTGTGGTTGGCCCTGGGTTCCTCCTCATGCAAGACAATGCCAGACTGGCCCACCCGTTCCCCAGACCTAAATCCAATTGAGCACATCTGGGACATCATGTCTCGCTCCATCCACCAACGTCACGTTGCACCACAGACTGTCCAGGAGTTGGTGGATGCTTTAGTCCAGGTCTGGGAGGAGATCCCTCAGGGGACCATCCACCACCTCATCAGGAGCATGCCCAGGCATTTTGAGCAGTGTAGTAATAGTAATAAAACTATGTTTAATAGAATAGAATAAATGTTTGACAGTTTACTCTGATCTCTGCTATTAGTTGACATTTTCACCCTACCATGCACTAAGGGCTCATTTATAACTGCGTACAGTATATCACTCTCTTCACAAGAGCTAGGAGTCCCTAGGTCAGTGCGTGTCACCCCTAACTCAACACTGGCAGAGTGTGGGCTGATGATTCTTTGACCAGGAAAAATCAGTAATCCCCAGGTCACTCAATACATTACAACCAACAAAGATCACAGTGTGTGTGTCCTGACAGCCCTGCTTGTCATGCATATGTCAAGCCCTTAGTTATTACTTTTAACCTATAATTGCTATTCATCACTCATTGAATCTGTTACTGTAGGTGACAATATAATAGTGTAATTTAATATGTGAAATAATGATGATTGACAGTGTAACATATTGAGCATGGTATGTAGATCAATATATGTGTGCATGCTCATTTATAGACATGTAAGTGAGGTTTAGTTCGTACATAATTTTGTATTAGATATGTTGCCTTCTTCTATTAAAAACCAAAAACGGCATACATACGGCTCCCCTGAGTCCTAGCATCCCACGAGAACTTGAGTTCTTGCCAGTAAATATTTACATCTGAATAATTTCTTGTTTATATCAGTTACCAAGCAAACATAATTTAGCTGAAATAAACTTATGTAAATAGTGCTGTAAAAAGCTAAAAGCGAATGGCTCATTTAAGAACCACGAGATAAAAATACGGCATGTTTACTTTCTATACTTTCTATACATTGTTTGGGGAGACAAATGTAAAAGGGGTTTTATCTAGGGAAGGCGTCTGGTAAGTCTCTATGACTGAAATTCAGTAATCCGCTGGCCAGTGGTACAGCTGGGTCTGGATAAAGCTTTCTCTGCCTTGATGCTGCTTTCACAACATGGCGTAAAAGCTAAATTGTAGCCCAGAATCATTGCAAAACATTAAAACTTTGTTTACTTACCATTTAGCAGATGCTGGCTTCCTGCAGAGATTAGACAATGGAGCTGACATTCATTTAGGTCTTAACTGGGTATAACTTTACTTAAGTATACTATATTGCCAGTCTGTATGACAGCATATTTACAGAATATATAAATATATGGAAGTACTTGTTTTTTATTTTGTTGTATACAGTTAAACAAAAATCCAAATTTAACTAGTTGTTTATATGTTTTTTCACTATTAAATTGTTTGATTATAGAGCGCTCCATGTACTGTACTGTTTCAGCCATTGCCAATAGATTTTTAACACCTAGTTTTTTTTTATCTATTGTGCTTTGTCTCTTTTTCTTTTTCATAAAAAAACTGCTGTACCTTTGGAGTCAAATCATGCTGGAAAGCATGTTGGCCAGGCCTGTATAAACCTTTTCTATCCATTAGCACTGATACAAACTTCTATAGTATCTGTAGTTATTTATAGTATCTGTAGTTATCTATAGTATCTGTAGTATTTTCTGTGCACTTGAGCGAGAGATGTTTAGGAAGGCCCTGACTGTTATTATCCCTCATTCCTCCAGCTTCTTGGATATGTTGTGATATAGGTGTGCGTCCTTCACTGTGCCCGATATTTGTTCCTCCCTGCGAATATTCAGGAGCTCCATAATCTCGTCCTCCACCTTGAGATCTGAGGAACGGCAGCATATGATGACATCATCACATGCTGCCTGTTTCTTCATCCAAGATGGCAATGTGAAAAAACGCGGGTTGGAAACAACCCTGTACTGTTCACACTGCCACCCTTCCCGGGTCTTTTTTGCCGGGTCGAAGTCCCGGGTCTTTTGACCCGGGTCGACCGGAAGTGGACGTTTCACACCGCCACCAAATACATGGTTTTTGCCGATTCCTGGGTTTTTGGAAAAAAACCCGGGTATTTGGTGGCAGTGTGAAAGGGGTTACAGGTGTCCGCGTGTGCAGCTCTTGTTTGGGGATCTAATCACAAGAAAATCTAATATCTGGATATTGATGGATAGTTTAATACAACCAATGTGTTTTATAGGTTAGCAGATTAGCTGTACTTTCCATAAAATAACATAAAATAACATAAAATAAAATAGCACCCAAATAAAGCAGAGTGAAATCATTTCAGAAGAATGTCACAGTTTGTGGCTTGCTTTATCATTGTTGTTTAATAACCATACAATGGACACAGTATGAGATCTTACAAACTATCAGACTTTCTGATCTTGGTTTTGTAACTGCAGAGAAACTGAACATATTGAAAACACCACCAGGAGACAGGATACATTTAATAGACTCGACGGCCAGGCACAATGTTGCATTTACAAATTAAACAGCACAACAATCTTTGACAGAATGGGGATTTTCACCTAAAACCACTTTTGTGATTGGATAGATTAAAGTGGACTGAGAGATGCAGTTTTTCTAGTTATTTATTTGGAATTAGAATACATCAGTAAGCTGCAGAAATATATCTAGAACCCACTCAGGATTTCCCACACTCTATGGAATGAAATACAGAACTGTCAAATTGTGTAGCCTAATAAACTAAGTTATATATATTTTTCATTACTTATGCACAAGTTAATGATTACCTGTGCAGTCAGTAGCTGCATCCACTTCAAAGTAGGCATTTATTTTTAAATATAAGCAGACAAAAGTAAAACAAACAAAACTGTGACTCTGGATCCAGACATAAGAACAGGAACCTGATTCACAGTTAGGAAGCCGCTGCTATTTGCGTGCATATTTTTAAGAACGGATAAACTGCACATGAGTAGTACCCTTATTTACTCGATCTATGAAGGACTTAAGAATGAAGATCCATTAATTAATTAGAAAGGGCGTGCCAAGCCAAGTTAAGAAGAAGGATAAGAAAAGTGGGTGGAGAGAGGTATATAAATGTGGTAGACAGGGCACAGGTTGCTAAGTACGTGCGCAAGTTAAGAAGAGATATATACACAGAAAAGATAAGGCTGCCTTCTGCCTTCTTAAGTCAGTTAAGAACAACAAAATCAAGGGAGTGTCAAGGAAGTTGCCAAGCGTATATTGTGAATACGTTCCTTCTTATCTTTTTCTCAACTGTGAATATGGTCCAGATTCCCTACATTAGCTTTTGTAACAGAGGCCAGTATATAGAATTTGCCGTACGAGTAAGGGGACATGCGGCCCTTCTGCATTCAGAGCAATACTTTTTGTGTCTGCGTGTGGAAGGGGATCCTTTACTGTATGATCTGCATGCGTTCCCCCACCCTTCATATTGGCTCACTTCGTCTCATCGTATTGAATCAGCTGACTTATGCATCAGGCATGCGTAAGTCAGCTGATGTTATTATTTCAATGTATAGAATATGGAAGTCTGGATCAGGGGGGGGGGTCTAAATCCCTACTGGAAGTGCAGCGCACGTGCATGCGTATGCACAAAATACACTTGTTTACAATCAGAAAATTACCATTTAGGGCTGGATCCAGACTTAAGAAGGAGCTTGAAATTAAGGGCCTGATCCAGACCTACGCAGCCCGGCGATAATATTCCGGATGTAAGCGTAAGATCTACGATCGGGCGTCCGTAGTATCACCGTAGTAACGGCTGAGGGGGGCGTCCCTCGCCGTTACTACTCTCAAATTAGTGTAGGTGGGTGGGGGGAGGTAGTTTAATGAGGGAGAGAGGGGTTTTCGGTCATACGCTCCTGTGTGAGCGTATTTTCCCTCGCTTAGGCCGGCTGAAGTTAGGGTAGCCTTCAGCCGACGTAAGTGAGGGAAAATACGCTCACACAGGGAGCAGTGCCGGTGGGAGTGCACGCCAATACGCTGTGCTTTGCTAAGCACAGCACCTCAACGTAGGTCTGGATCAGGCCCTAAGAGAGTAAAGTTACTCATGGGCTAAACCATGGTGATTGCAGGGGAGTCATATTTCATCTGTTGTAAACAGTATTATAGTTGAGAGGTGATGTTTCCTATCCCAAGTCTAAATAACAGTGTGATAGTAAAGCTGGTCAGTATCTGTGTGCAGTAAGAAATTCAAAGATATATCCCTGCATGCAAAGAATACAACTTGACTCTCCCTGCAATCAACATGGTTTTGCCCAGGTGTAACTTTCCTCTCATGGGGGTCTATTTACAAAGATCATTTTAATGCGATAGTGCACTATCACATTAAAATGAAGTGGAGCATATTCACAAAATGCTGGAGCGGAGTTTTACACTCCACTCCCTGTGTAAGACTAACGCCAGCTCAGGCTGGCATTAGGGGTAAATATTCTGTTAACAAATAGAAAGTATCAGCGCTCCACAATTGAAGACGCAGCTGTGATGAAGCAGAACCTGAACTGCTTAGAAATATGTATAAAACAAAGTAAAAAGTTTCACAGCACTGTAATCAAAAATAGATAAATTGTTACCACATTAGCTGAAAGATAACAATGCCAGTGTAAGACTAGAGTTAATTTAATAAAATAGAAACATGTATAAACATACAATCACAGTTAAAATTAGTATAAGGGTACCGCTTCAATAGGCGACAAATTAAGGTATATGCACAAATCGATAGTCTTATACCATGAGCACTGATTATATCCGGAATACTTGTAAATATAATGAAGCTGGAATCAAATAATGGAGACCCGGGAACGGGAGGCTACCCAGCTCACGGCGGGCTAATAATGGATCCTCCTATATGATTGAAAAACACGGGCAAAAGTCATTAGACGTCGGGTGGCCAGCCCGAGGTCAGAATATACTCCGTTATGCTCCGGCAATAAACGATCTTAACAATTCACGGAAACAGTACCTCAGAGGGCTATGGATATCGAGCCCGTCATCCGGTCAGGAAGGCGACCGCCAAGGTACACACTGCACAGCTAGGGAAGATGGTCTCAATGTGTACCAATGTACTCCACTTCGGGGAGATAGTAATCCCACACAGCATCCAGTGGATAAACAAGTATAGTCCAGGTAAGGTCCAGATAAGGTATTAGTGCACAAGGTTATGTCGGTAGCAGAATACCCAGCAAAACAGCGACGCGTTTCGTGACGTCAGGGTCACTTTCTCAAGCTGAGCTTGCTGAAGACTGAGCTCTTCCTTTATAGTGATCCCTAATTGGGAACACAACTGTGTAATCAATTTAAAAATAACAAATACACTGGCGTTGTATATTGCAGAATCAAGTAACTCAAGTATTAAATATTCTCATATACCCCACTTTTCCTCACCCTAATAGCTGTTAATAGGAGGAGGAAAAGGGGGTATGTATGGGGACACCGCTGGAATACTTTTGCTGTAAAAAAAACAAAACACAATGTCTAATAAAAAATAAAAATGTTAATTAAAATAAAAAAAATAAATACATTTTTTAAATATATAAAAACATTGGGCCTGATCCAGCGCTACGAAAATTCGCAACGACGGGCGAATGCGAACGTACGCTCGTCGTATCAAACTACACGCCCCTAGCACTCCCATAGTAAAGTCCCTGCTTACGGCGGCTATACCCTACACTGCGTACGACCGTCGGCCGTACGAAAATTCGCAGAGAATACGCTGAGAAAATACGCTTAGCACGCCCATACTGTACAATTTAAATGGCTATCCCCGCCTCCCTGTAGTAAAACGGGCGCCCAGCCGACCATCGTAAAAAAAATACGCTCGCCGAGCGAAAAATACGCTAACGATACGCCCGCTATTCGCTCATGACGCGCGGGCGACCGGAACCTGTCATACTGGGCATGCGCATTGCGAATTTTTTGCCGAAAATTCGCTTACGATGAGCGTACGCTCGCTTGCGAGCGTTGCTCTGGATCAGGCCCATTATCATAATAAAAAAGAAGAAAAAGAAAAAATAGACTTACCTGTCAGTGCGACGTGGCTGTCTCCAGGTCCGGCATGAGTATGGTTTTTCATGCCAGGACCTAAAATTTTAGTCCAGTGTCTTTTTGGATAGTTGTCAGATTAGCTTTAGTCCAGTTTATTTTAGGATAGCTGTCAAGTTAGTTTTAGTCCAGTTTACTTTTGGATAGCTGTCTGATTAGTTTTAGTCCAGTATCCTCTTGGATAGCTGTCTGATTAGTTTTAGTCCAGTGTCCTTTTGGATAGCTGTCAGATCAGCTTTATTCCAGTGTCCTTTTGGATATGTCAGATTAGTTTTAGTCCAGTGTCTTTTTGAATAGTTGTCAGATTAGCTTTAGTCCAGTTTACTTTTGGATAGCTGTCAGATTAGTTTTAGTCCAGAGGCTTTTTGGATAGCTGTCAGATTACTTTTAGTCCAGTTTACTTTAGGATAGCTGTCAGATTAGTTTTAGTCCAGTTTACTTTAGAATAGCTGTCAGATTAGTTTTAGTCCAGTTTACTTTAGGATAGCTGTCAGATTAGTTTTAGTCCAGTTTACTTTTAGATAGCTGTCAGATTAGTTTTAGTCCAGTTTCCTTTAGGATAGTTGTCAGATTAAAGAATGTATCTTCCTTTCTAAATACTCCAGACAAATAGATATACAATCATCTACTGTTACCTTTTAAAAACTGTTGATAAAAGTGCAAAGGATAAAAATCTGATTTGCTACTGAACTAGAACATAATAGTGTCTTGCGTTAGATTGTTGATCTCACTCTGAGACCTCTCACTGTCAGAGAACATAGGAAATGTGCCAAGGTCAGATAGTATACTTTACCCATTATTTTCATCTCATAGATTGCCTCTTCATCTCGGCCGTCTATTATAATCAGAGTGCCGCATCATTTTTATTTCCTAACTCATAAAATATATAGTTTTAGGATTTTGTTCTCACAAATCTATTAAGTCAAGAGTGAATGAATCAAAATGATTGGGACCTGAGGATGGATCAAAAGTCAATCCTTCTGCTGGCTTAAAGGAAAGAATAATGAAATGGCTTGTTCTTAATTCAACTTACTTTTTGAAAAAATTTGTGTGTTCCTAATCATAACATTTTTATAGCTGACCCACATAGAGTTCTTTGAGATGTCCAGTATTCCGGAAGAATAAATTGTTGTGTATCCTGAGAATCTTTAGATTTTGGTGGGATTTTGAGATTACGCTTGCTTGAGTTACAGCATTTTGATGATTAGGTATATGGCACAATATGACCATAGAGGGAGAGTGGGATGAAAAAAGTCCAACATTTGGTCAAGCACCAAATGGGTGTCTTTACATAATCTATGTCATGCTCAATTGCTTTAGGCGTATTGATTTGCATCTGTCTGATGATGATGATGACGATATTAAGGATGGCATTGTGCCTTCACACACTACAAAAAACTTGCTTAAAGATTTGTATACTAGAGAATAAACCAACAATTACTTATGTTTTGGGTTTGCAACAACCCCCCCCCCCCAAAAAAAAAGTGTCATGGGGTAGAGCCAGAGCTACGTACGCGATTAGTACTTATTGCGCATGCATGCGGCAGATATTAAGCAACATAACTCAGAGTGTAAGGACCAGTCACGTATCAACAGCGTAACTACAAACGAAGGGGTTTTCCAGCTATACGACACCCGTAATTACGCTACGGAGGCGGGGTGAGGCATTTAAATCGTACAGTATGGGCGTGCTTAGGCTTGTAAGCTCGTGCTGCCTATACATACGTCAGTACTTACGCTGTGTAAAGTTAAGGTGGGGTTTGGGAACCGTAAAACGGCAAAAGTACGTACATGCGAGGGGAGTGTCTAGGGGAGTGCATAGTAAATACGCTACGTTAGGAGACGTGATGGAAACTTATCTCTGGATCAGGCCCATGTTGTCTATAGGACATTGCGTGGTGTACACTCACTGCTGATACCTATGGCTGGGGCTATCTACCCACTGCCTATAGTGCAGTCATATTGGGTCACTGCATACTTAAATTTAAAACTGCTACAAGTGTGTCCATACCTTATGCTACACAATAATCTATCAATTCAATAATGATACAGGATCTGATCCAGAACTGAGAGGGCAAAGTGACTTACACACAAGGCTTGCGGAAGGGCTGTATTTGTGAGGAAGGCGCAAGCATGTAGATTCTGTACGTTAGCTTCTGTTGCGGAGGCTAACATATAGGGCCAGATTTACAAAGCTGCAGGTTTGGAAAAGTGGAGCAACCAATCAGATTCTAGTTGACATTCTATAGCATGTAATAGGAAAGTGAGAGCTAGAATTGGTTGCTATGGGCAACATCCTCACTTTTCCAGAACTGCAGATTTGTAAATCTGGCTCATGCAGTCTGTTCTTAATTGTGGATCCAGTCCATAGTGTGTATCCGGCTTAAGGTCTAGACCTCTCATAATAATTCCAACAAATATTACATTTTCTGATCAATATGTTTCTCTTGATAGATTTAATCTTTATAGTCTTCTCTTCCTCCCACCTCTCAGAATCATATTCTATTTATGATATGACATATGAAATGTTTTGTTCTTTCATTTGTCAACTCCTAGAAGACTTGGGGCTCCATTTACAAAATGCCTTCATTCCCATGTGATAAAGACCGTTTTCACCTGAAAACGGTCTTTATCTCCTGAAGACGAAGGTGTCGCCATTTACAATGCAATGATTGCCATGGAAACCATGGTGATCATTAGTATTGCTCCCCCGATCCCTGGCCGGCACTAATGAATGCGGGCCGGCTGATCGCTGTATGTACAAAGTATCGGTGCAGATTTTAACAATCCCCGTTCCCCCCCCCTTTTCCTCCCCCTAATAGCTGTTATTAGGGGTAGGAAAAGAGGGGGGAGGGTGTATAGGGAGACTGCAGGAATACAGAAAATGTGTGTATATTAATAAAAAAACACAAAACAAAAAAAACCTCTTTTTGTCATTACAATCAAAATAAATAAATAAATAATCAATTATAACCGTTAAATAAAAAAGTAAAAGAAAGGTTACCCACCTGTCCTGCGCTCTGCAACTCTCTGTCCCCGTAGCTAAGTCGCGGCGCAAACGCAGTCTCAAAAGTTATCCACTGCGCATGCTACAAGTGTAGCCGAACGTCCTCAGCGAATGTACCGCAGACCATCGCGGGATCTCGTCGGAGGGGTAAGTATTCGTAAATTTGACGATTGATGTGTCCAGGCTCGCTGCAAGGAGCAGCAAGCCCGGATTCCTATATGTGCGCTTTCTGCGCTCACAATAGTAAATGTAGCCCTTAGCCCACATCACTTGAAAGGGAAAATGACAGGAACAGCATTTGCTCATCTGCTCATACTGGCTGAAGGAGAAGTAGAATCCAGGGTTATAACCTCCTTGTACTGACTTATCCTCATAGGAGCTGTCACTAATACCTTTGGTTGACATTTACAAGTGATGACAGGAATAGATATGATTCTCATATAATAAGGAAAAATATCACATGCAATACTTATTGCTGCTTTGTATAATTTACCATTTGGCATCGTAGGATCACTCCCTATGGGCCTGATCCTGACCTACGTCGATGCGCTGTGCGTACTAACGCACAGCGTATCGGCATGCACTCCCCGCGACACTGCCCCCTGTCCCAGTGTATTTACCCTCGCTTACGCCGGCTGAAGGCTACCCTAACTTCAGCCGGCGTAAGCGAGGGTAAATACACTGGGACAGGGGGCAGTGTCGCGGGGAGTGCATGCCGATACGCTGTGCGTTAGTACGCACAGCGCATCGACGTAGGTCAGGATCAGGCCCATAGGGAGTGATCCTACGATGCCAAATGGTAAATTATACAAAGCAGCAATAAGTATTGCATGTGATATTTTTCCTTATTATATGAGAATCATATCTATTCCTGTCATCACTTGTAAATGTCAACCAAAGGTATTAGTGACAGCTCCTATGAGGATAAGTCAGTACAAGGAGGTTATAACCCTGGATTCTACTTCTCCTTCAGCCAGTATGAGCAGATGAGCAAATGCTGTTCCTGTCATTTTCCCTTTCAAGTGATGTGGGCTAAGGGCTACATTTACTATTGTGAGCGCAGAAAGCGCACATATAGGAATCCGGGCTTGCTGCTCCTTGCAGCGAGCCTGGACACATCAATCGTCAAATTTACGAATACTTACCCCTCCGACGAGATCCCGCGATGGTCTGCGGTACATTCGCTGAGGACGTTCGGCTACACTTGTAGCATGCGCAGTGGATAACTTTTGAGACTGCGTTTGCGCCGCGACTTAGCTACGGGGACAGAGAGTTGCAGAGCGCAGGACAGGTGGGTAACCTTTCTTTTACTTTTTTATTTAACGGTTATAATTGATTATTTATTTATTTATTTTGATTGTAATGACAAAAAGAGGTTTTTTTTGTTTTGTGTTTTTTTATTAATATACACACATTTTCTGTATTCCTGCAGTCTCCCTATACACCCTCCCCCCTCTTTTCCTACCCCTAATAACAGCTATTAGGGGGAGGAAAAGGGGGGGGG
>WWET01003132.1:39260-54767 GCA_011038615.1 Limnodynastes dumerilii | reverse complement strand
ACGAGGGCATGAATATAAACTGGAGGGTGGTAGATTCAGAGGAAATGTGCGGAAAGATTACTGCACTTAAAGATAAGTGGAATAGCCTCCCATCTGAGGTGGTAGAGGTAACACAGTAGAACAGTTTAAACATGGTTATGATAAATATAAGGATATCCTAAATCTCAAACTAAATTAAGGGTAAATTGGGTCTAGGGTCAGTACAGTTTTAAATAAACAAATGGGCAGACTGGATGGGCCAGGTGGCTCTTTTCTTCCAACACTTTCTATGTTTCTATGTTACTGTTAAGTGCCGCCAGCCCCCCTGTCTGTCTGTATCTTACCTTCAGCTGGAGCTCCGTCCCCGTCCTTCAGACGCGCTGTCCGGGATCCCTGCTGCACGTGGGTTGCAGGCCTCCTCTGTGCACGCGCGCCGCTGCATCTCTCAGGAGGCGCGCGCTACCCACGTGTTTTTTATAAACAAACCGCTCCCGGGCCCCCAGCTCCTGGCCACTCACAGTACTGCAGCTCAGCCTATCATTTCCCAACAGAGGATATTTAAACCTGCTCTCTCCTCATTCCCTCGCCGGTAATAGACTCTGCCTGTTCAGAACTGTGACCTGCTACTCTTGTGTGCCTAGTGCCTTGCCTCTGTGCTTGCCTAGTGATTCTGATTGTTGGTTACCCTCTTGCCCTGCCATTGTACCTTGCCTACCCAGTTCCTAGTGTATTTATCATTCCTTATTCTTCCACCTTATCGTGTACTTACCTGCCCTGTTATCCTATACTTACCTGGTCGCTTGTGCTTGTATCTCCTCGGAGACTCTGTGTGCCTGCTGTGAGTTAGCCCTAGTCCGTCAAGTCTTGTCCCGTGATCCGCTTCTGTCCTCAGTACCTTGTTTCTTGTTTTTTGTCTGTTTGTCTCCGGTAGGTACCTACCTACCGGTTCTGCTCCTTCTTAGTCGTTGTTCTTGTCCTCTGACGGTTCACTGTGGGGTGTCTTTACTTCCTTTTCCGACGAGTGCAAGCTCAACGGGGGACGACCACGCCGCCAGGGGCCGCGCAGTCCATCCCCACCACTAGGGGCTCTGGTGAAAACCACCTGGTTGGTAAGACTCCGGACCACGGAAGTTTGTTCGTTTCACCTCTGTGGGATCTTCTTAGGAATCACTCCGGTTCCAAACAGGTAAACCCGGAGTATTCCTCCTGGATCACTCCGGTTCCTTTGGGGTAAGCCCGGAGTATTCATAATAGTTACACACTGGGGCTTTTTCGAAAGATAATCTTTCCAGTCACCCAATCAAAAGACCATTTCACCAGATATCTGACCGGTGTTTACTGTCCAAAGGTGCTCAAAAATCTTTTGAAATGGTCTGTGATCTTTTGATTTGATCTTTTGGAACTCCTAATACGTCAGATCAAACATATAAAGATATCTTTTGTTTTTTGCAAGTGTGTCCTGTGTCTATTAGGAGATCTTTGGACAGTACACACTGGTAGGATATCTGGTGAAACGGTCTTTTGATTGTGTGATTGGAAAGGTTATCTGCTGAAATGCCCCAGTGTTTACCCTGCTTAAGGGTAAAACAGTTGTAGACCTGAGATGAACCATGTTGAATGACAAGGTAAGGTAAATTTAAGCTGTGTTAAGGGTATTAGATTTAAAAGGGAAAGTTTCCCTCGGGGCTACACTTACACCGATTTTGCCTTTGTTCTCTGTCTCTGGATCAGCGTTTTTTTTAAATCTATATATATTGTTATTAATGCATTTTTTCTATATGTTTTAAAGATATATTTTTTAGGTTTTATTTATTGTTTCTGTTGTATTGTTTTGTATTGTTTCTTTATTGTTGACATTGGGGCTGATTCAGAGATGCGATTGCGAAAAGATCGCAAATATACGCATCTAAGGTTAAGATCTTAGCAGGTTCCAGCCCACTGCATAAAGAGTCACTCCCCTTGCAAACAGCGGTGGATCTTAAACTTAGACCACCATAGACTAGCCCTAACTCTGCGCTGGCAGTTGAGATCTTAAGTGACGTAGTAGCATATATTTAAGATCCCAAGTGTCAGCCCGCGTCCACTTTCCCTCATTTCCCTGCCTCCCCCCGCCCATTTCTATGCAAATCCTTAAGATCTTAAAGATTCGCAGCACTTAAGATCTTAAGTGCTTGCGTGCGATTCACACTTACGATCTTAGCGAATTTACGCTCTTAACCGCTACGTACATGGCGTTGCACTATTACTACGCATGCGCAGTTTTGCGAATTTTCTAAGATCCTAAATATACGCTCCTAAGTGCCGTGGAAATCGTATCTCTGAATCAGGCCCATTATTCTTACACATTATTGTCAGTTATGATTTACATGGCATGATTGTGGCAAAAGCTATTACTTTATTTTAAGTCAGCGGCTATATTGTCAGTTGAGTGTCTTAATAAGGCACATGGTATTATATATAAAGGAATTTAATTGCCTGTCTTTGTGAGGTCACTGTGCTGCTACTGAAGGCTTGTAACTTCAATTATCCATAAATCTACAGTTTCTGAGAACCTGACACCGCTCATAGCCCAATGAGATTGCTACACCTAATCTATGCTAATTCTGTACTTATACCTTTCTGTAGAAATGTTTGCTGCTAATTGTGTAGAATTAAATGACCTCAAATGTACGGTACTGAACATAGACGCCCACATTCACCTCTTCAGCTGTAAGGTGATATCCATACACATAAAATGGTAAGTATAAAAACTTTGTATCTAACATCAAAATTTCATGTAATATTAAATTAAGTGGATTGGTGAAGACTGCTAGTCTACTTTGTAGATTTTATTTTATATATATAGTTGCATTTGTCCTTTGTGTGTCATTTTATTCAGAATTCCCACACAGTATTATGTTTTGTAAGTTTCTTTTTTTAATGTAGGCACATATAGAAATCGTTGTAATTCCTACACCGTTCACCTGATTTGGATGTAAATACACTCAAATTAAAGCTGAAAGTTTGCAGTTAAAGCACATCTTGTTTGTTTCATTTCAAATCAATTGTGGTTCTGTATAGAGCCCAAAATATGAGAATTGTGTCAATGGGCCTGATCCAGAGCTATGGCCGCCGTCGCTAGTACGGTGGCCATAAGCGTTATGCGCATGTTCCGGGCAGATGTTGCCCGGCGTCACTATGGAAACACCCGATCGTAGATCGGGCGTCCATAGTAGCGCCGTAGGGACGCTGGAGGGGACGTCCCCCAGCGTCCCTACGCTGAAGTTAGTGTAGGGGGGAGGGTAATGAGGCTGGGAGGGCGGCGTTAATGTACTAACGCCGCCGTCCCAGCGTATCAACTCTCCCTTACACCGGCTGAAGTTAGGGTAGCCTTCAGCCGGCGTAAGGGAGAGTTAATACGCTCCTACAACGGGGAGTGTCGGGCCAGAGCAGCGATGTTACGCTGAGCGCTACAGCGCTCAGTGTAACATCGTAGCTCTGGATCAGGCCCAATGTCCCAATATTTATGGACCTGACTATATGTTAGGACCACCAAAACAGAGAAGTCTTTTAAACAACAATTATAATACAACACCAAAAAAAAAATGTTTTAATAACAGTAAATCTGAAAATGTAGTATCAATGTGCATGTTGAATGAAAGTTGTGCAGCTGCTTTTGTCTGCAAATAAATATTAGTATTCAGACTAAGGGCCAGATTTACTAATGGGCAATGTAGCCAAGGATTTAAAATCGCCACACATCGACACGTTTCTCAGGTGACTTCACTAATGGACGTTTAGTAGATTAGGTGACTTAATGTTCTGACTTTGCAAAATCTTAAAAATTGTGATTTTAAAAAGTGATTTTAAAAAGTCTTCATTTTGAGCAATTTTATAGCGATTTAACTTTGGTTAGTTAAATTGCCCCTTAGTAAATCCGCTTCTAAAACTGCGCTATGAAGATTGAACCATACAGATACACTGACAAACCTCAATGACCACTAATACACCCAACAATAACCATATCCACAGTGGTTGATCGCAAGTAGTCACGTGCAGGATGTAAAATAACAAAAACTGATAGGTTTATAATATAATGTTGACTGCTAAATAATGCTTTACCTAAAAATAGGTTGCTTTGTAGTCAAAGCACTGAAAAGCACAATCCACTTCTCTCTACCCTCAAAAACTAAACTTAAAACTTATGAGCTATGTGATACCACTATATCCTGCAAAGTTCACATGAGTTTTATGTTGTCATAAAAATATTGTATTATCAGTTTTTTCAGAGTGGCTTGGAAATTTATTTTAAGATTTATCTTTCAGGCAATTTTATGTTGTTTTGGAGGCCAAGATGAGAATATTTTTTTGACTGTTTTAGATGACCTTTTCTCGTTTCATCTCTAGATAATGCTGTTGTCAATAACACAGTCTTGCTGCATAATTGGGTTTTGCACATGAAACACAGAAAGAATAGAGTTTATTTTTAACATTTAAGCTAGTCGTCTTACCAGGTAATGTCAATTTAACGTATTATTTTCACAATTTTATTTTCTATTAAAGCAAAGCAACAAATGCATTGCAGGAATTTTGCTCAAAATTTGCTCCATCTATATATTGGTATATTGGGTGAAAAAGAATGTTGAAAGAAAAATTGGACAGATCCGCTAGTGCTGGGACGCATTATACAGGGATCTGTGCATTGGCATGTGACCACTGCCCATCACAACGATGGACTTTCTGCCTTAAATTTTTCATCTGAAATGCACAATAGGAGAGAGGGCTGAATAAGTCCAAGGGAAATTAAACCAGGGTTACCGACTTTTTAAAGCTTCCCTCCGGGAGAACTCGGAGGGAAGCCATAGTTTACTGCAAGAGAGCGGGGCTTAATGACATGCAAATCGCATCATTAAGCCTCCCCTGTCAATCATTCATATAATCTCTAGTGTTTCAATGGATGGGCAGGGCTTGATGACATAATCAAGCCCCGCCCATCCCTATTAACTCTTGGGGTTACAATAGAGATTGATAGCTGGTCAGGGCTTGCAGGAGATTTGCCGGCTCTCCCAGGATACCAGGAAAACTGCCCAAATTTTAGGAGTCTCCTGGATATTCCAGGGGAGTCGGCAACCCTGGATTAAACTCTATAGATGGAAATTTGCAATACATGGAGCTTATATCGTTAATAACACTACATTAGAAACTACTGAGGAGGAATGATCCAGGAGTCATTATTTCATGTGACTTAAAGGTAGCTAAGCAATGTAACAAAGCAATGAGAAAGGCAAGTCAGATGCTTGGTTGCATAGGGAGAAGAATTAGTAGCAGAAAGAGAAAAGTAGTGATGTCCTTTTATCATGGTTGTCTACTTTTGAAATATCATTTCAGGGAGAAAAGTAAAAAGCATAGGGACAGTCCCCCTTCAGTATTCCCCATCATATGCCTCCAGTCCCCCTCAGTATCTCCCATCATGTTTTTCCAGCCCCCCTCAGTATTCCCCATCATGTGTCTCTAGCCCCCCCTCAGTATGTCCCATCATGTTTTTCCAGCCTCCCTTAGTATTCCCCATAACGTTTCTCCAGCCCCCCTCAGTATGTCCCATCATGTTTTTTCAGCCCCCCTTAGTATTCCCCAGCACATTTCTCCAGCCTCTCTCCTTGTTACTTACCTCTGTCTCCCTCTTTCGTTCCTCCGCGGCAGTCTTCTGACTTCAGTTCACACTTATGCTTACTGGGCCTGATCCAGCGCTACGAAAATCCGCACGACGGGCGATTGCGAACATTCGCTCGGGCGTATCAACATACACGCCCCTAACACTCCCATAGTAAAGTCCCTGCTTACGGCGGCTATACCCTACACTGGGTACGCCCGTCGGCCGTACGAAAATTCGCAGAAAATACGCTGAGCGTACGGGCTTAGCACGCCCATACTGTACAATTTAAATGGCTATCCCCGCCTCCCTGTAGTAAAATGGGTGCCCAGCCGACCATCGTAAAAAAAATACGCCCCGCGAGCGAAAAATACGCTAACAATACGCTCGCTATTCGCTCATGACGCTCGGGCGACCGGAAGCTGTCATACTGGGCATGCGCGTTGCGAATTTTTCGGAGAATTTTCGCATACGCTCGTCGTACGCTCGCTTGCGGTCGTTGCTCTGGATCAGGCCCACTGACTCAGTCTCCCAGCTCTGCAATGGCTGGCGTCTTCTCTTCTGGAAGGCATGTCCCGAACAGTGCGTCAGTGCTGTCATCCCGCATCCGGTGCATGTGCAATGCTATTTTTTTTTACAGGACATGTCTCTGGGAGAAAAGGGTGTTCTCCCGGGAGTCCGGGAGATCTCCCAGGATTCCGGGAGTCTCCCGGACATTCCAGGATAGTCGGCAAGTATGCCCTTTATAGATCGTTGGTATGACTTTACCTAGAATACTGTGTTCAGTTCTGAAGGCCATATTCCAGAAAGACATATATACATTAGAGACCGTGCAAAGAAGAGCAACTAAAATGGTCCATGGCCTGTGTCACACATCATACCAGAAAGGCTAGAGGAACTAAACATGTATAGCTTGGAGCAGAGAAGGGAGAGGGGGGATATGATAGCAGCTTTCACATATATCAAGGGTTGTGACTGGCTAGAGGAGGGGGCATTTGAAGGGTGATAGATAGATGGAATATTCTCCCATCTGAGGTGGTTGAGGATAACACAGTAGAACAGTGTAAACATGCTTGGGATAAATATAAGGATATCCTAAATTTTAAATGGAGGGTAATTAGGGTCTAGGGTCAGTTGACCAGATTCAGAGCACATTATGACTTACGTCGACCTGGTGCTCTGTAATTAAACACAGAGGAGCTGGGATGCGTCTCTTTTTTACCCTGGACCCCATCCTCCCTAGTTGTGCCACTCCAAGCAATGATCTTTAGGTTAGTATGTGCAGGTCGGCACCTCTATCATGCCCAGAGAGTTGATTCCATATGTCCTGCAGTTGTGTAGGTTGGGCAGTCCAGGCCTCCATGTGTACTTTATAGCCCTCATACATGATTATCTTGTCCCAAGGTTTAACCTTACGTGCAGACAAGATAAAGTAGGGTGTTGGACAAGTAAGTGTGCAGAATTCAGTACATGAAAGGGGAGAGCACTAACCTCTCACGAGCGCACCTTCAGACCTTTGTGTGTACAGAGCACACACAGAGGTCTGGATCAGGTCCATGGTTAGGGGAGATGAGGATCTCAGATCTGCTGGTAATTGGTATAGTGTGTACATACTCATTGGGACCTGGAATAGTCAGTGCAATTGTAAGAGGCATCGTGCCCCATGTATGGCTGCAGAGGTGTGAATCCAGCTTACAGTATGAATGTAAAGCTAAACCAAAAAAGAAAAAACAACACACAAATAAATGTGTTGTAGGTGCCTATAAGTAGTGCAACACCTTATGAATAAAGAGTCAGCTGTCGATATAAAACATTATACTTTTATTGCAGCCATTAAAACCAGTAATAGGCAAAAGGACAGGGCGAAAATATTAAAACAATAGTGGTAGCATAGGAATATACATAAAGGACACTAGGTCCTATATAACGGAGCAAAAAGCAAGCAATAACTAACTAACTACTACAAACAGGACAGCTGTCCCTAAGAAACAACTAATGTCCTCACGGCACATGCTTCACACCACAGTGCATATCTTACCCTACTCTTGCTTTCTAATAGACAATACAGCTTGCGGCTCACGAATATCCAGAGGCTACCACGGGGAGAAGGAGAGTACGGACATCAGCTGGCCGGTGCACACGGTCCTACATGCGGTGTCCCAGTCTCCAATAACGAAGCCTGATGCGCGTTTCGCACGCTGTACGGGCTTTGTCCAAGTCGTGCTGCAGGTGCTGCAGCTCGATGATTATATAGTCGAGAGAGCCAATCAGGATCTATTCATTACGTCTCTAAAAAGTAACAAAAAAACGAAATAAAGTATAAAATTAAGAAAGTAACTGGCTGTTTATTTACCTATAAGCATAGGTTTTGAGAACACCGAGGAACAAAGAAAAAACATAAGAAGATATGACAAAGTTTTTTTTAAAGAGTTTAAGTTGCGTTTGGAAAAATGACAGATCAAAAACACACCATCACCTAAAACTTGTATAGTACCAATAAGTAAAATGGAAAGAAATGACAAGAAAATGTTGCATAATGACTGAACAAAAGTCAGGGCATATTATAGTTAGATCGTCACTTCTTTATTCATATGAAGTATAAAATGGCCCTGCTTATTAGAGAAAAAATAATAAAATAAAATAATAAATAGCTACACAGCGGTAAAAACATTGCTGCAGTGAGAGACCCATATATCACAGATAACAGATTGTTTCCTAGCAACAGTAAAAGGCCTCTGTTGTGAGAAAGTGGGAAATTAGAAATTTTAGAAATTTAAAGAGGAAGTACACCATTTCAAATTAAAGGAACAAACCTTATCCAATCCAAAAAAATTCTAATGTTACCCCTCAATATGGGTACATAGACTTCGTTATAACCAGACAGGCAGATTTAAACTGTATATAGAGAAGACACTCATAAATAAAACAAGTTATATATTGAATGTATACTATCACAAAAATAACAATATCTGAATACTGAAATAAATGATAATGAAATCAGATCTGCTCAAGTTTCAAATCACAAAAATAATTAGATACAATCTAAATGTGATGAATATTTTATTTAAAAAAAGGCAGATACGAGATGTTTTCATTAATCCCTTTTTGTGTAACCGTGTTCAGCGAAAAGATCCAATTAGTTTCCTTCTTTAACAAAATTTGATCTGTATTCCCACCTCTTCCTGATACAAATGTTCTCTCTAAAAGAAAGGCTTGTAATTTGCTAGGATTAGCATCATGCTTATGCAAGAAATGTCTTGCAATAGGGGTTAGTGTTTTGCATTTCTCTCTGTCAGATGGAGCATTCCGAATGGAACGAATATGCTCCATCAGACGTATCCTAAAGGGACGGATGGTTTTGCCAACATATTTCAGTTGGCAATCGCATACCAAACAATAGACTACGAATTTTGTGTTACAATTCATATGCTGTTTCAATTTTCTGACTTGTACAAAACGGTCTATGACCTGTGTGGTCTTTTCATGTAAGAGCATGTATTGCATTCTCCACATGCATAAGAGTCAGGGTATTTATCCTTCTTATAGGGGTGAGAGGTAAAGAAACTTTTTACTAAGATATCTCTTAGATTTCTGGATCTGCGCCGTTTTATTTATGAGTGTTTTCTCTATATACAGTTTTAAATCTGCCGGTCTGGTTATAACAAAGTCTATGTACCCATATTGAGGGGTAACATTAGAATTTTTTCGGATTGGATAAGGTTTGTTCCTTTAATTTGAAATGGTGTACTTCCTCTTTAAATTTCTAAAATTTCTATTTTCCCACTTTCTCACAATGGAGGCCTTTCACTGTTGCTAGGAAATAATCTGTTATATGTGGGTCTCTCACTGCAGCAATGTTTATTATTTTTTACCGCTGTGTAGCTATTTATTATTTTTTTTCTCTAATAAGCAGGGCCATTTTATACTTCATATGAATAAAGAAGTGACGATCTAACTATAATATGCCCTGACTTTTGTTCAGTCATTATGCAACATTTTCTTGTCATTTCTTTCCATTTTACTTATTGGTACTATACAAGTTTCAGGTGATGGTGTGTTTTTGGTCTGTCATTTTTCCAAACGCAACTAAAACTCTTTAAAAAAAATGTTGTCATATCTTCTTATGTTTTTTCTTTCGTTCCTCAGTGTTCTCAAAACCTATGCTTATTGGTAAATAAACAGCCAGTTACTCTCTTAATTTTATACTTTATTTAGTTTTTTTGTTACTTTTTAGAGACCTAATAAATAGATCCTGATTGGCTCTCTTGACTATATAATCATCGAGCTGCGGCACGCCTTGGACAAAGCCCGTACAGCGGGCGAAACGCGCGTCAGGCTTTACAATTGGAGAACGGGACACCGCATGTAGGACCGTGTGCACCGGCCAGCATATCCTCCGTATCCTCCTTCTCTTCGTGGTAGCCTTTGGGATAATCATGAGCCGCAAGCTGCATTGTGTAATTAGACAGCAAGAGTAGGGTAAGATATGCACTGTGGTGCAAAGCATGTGCCGTGAGGCCATTAGTTGTTTCTTAGGGACAGCTGCCCTATTTGTAATTATTAGCTAGTTAGTTAATGCTTGCTCTTTGCTCCGTTATTTAGGACCCATTGTCCTTTATGTATAGTCCCATGCTACCACCATTGTTTTAAATATTTTGCCCTGTGCTTTTTCTTATTACTGGTTTTAATGGCTGAAATAAAAATATAATGTTTTATATCGACAGCTGACTCTTTATTCATAAGGTGTTGCACTACTTAAAGGCACCTACAACACATTTAATTGTGTGTTGTTTTTTCTTTTTTGGTTTATACAGGATCAATACCAAGGGCCAGATTTACTAAGCTGCAGGTTTGGAAAACTGGAGATGTTGCCGCCACCGCTCCGTACGGCAGGTAACCATTGCGCATGCGCCGTGCGTGTACGGCGCATGCGCGACTATTTTACTGCATCGTCGGCGCTTCACATACGAGTGAAGCGCCGGGGATGCAGTGGAAACACTCACCGGACATCGTGAGTCTTCACGATGAAGGTGAGTGTTTATAAATCTGGGGAGTGAAGTGTCCAGGCTCGCTGCGATGATAAGCGAGCCTGGATCACTATCACTCCCCAGATTTATGCGGTGTCCATAAATAGAGCCCACAGTGTATATTAGGATTGATGCTCTGAGACTGTCTCCTCCATTGGTAACAGAAATCCTGCTGCAGATGGTGTCTTGCAGCAAGACAGTGAGTGTGCCGAGTGTAACATACACAGAGCAGCCAGCACACTGCCGAGTGCTCTGTGTATGTTATGATCAGCACACTCACTGTCTCTCTGTAAGCAGGATTTCCGTTACTTAGAGGAGACAGTCTGAGCGCTGATCCTAATATACACTGAGCGGCAGCCGCTCAGTACCCTTTATGTTTTATTTTTACTTTCATTTTTTTTCTTTCAGGACGTAAAAGGGGGTCTGGGCAACTGGAAACCCCCCCTGGGTGCGCCACTGTACTACTATAAGGAAACGCATAGCCATGTGTTTGTGACCGTGTTAATCCTTATAGTTGTGTAAGCAGCAGCCTGATAAGTGATAGAAGTGTGTAAGGAAATGTGTTCTGTGTCCCTAAAAAATGTAAAAATGTACCCAAATAAACTTTGCAATATTACCTAACCTAACACTACATGTCCTTTAGTGTGTCTAGCGATTCTAATGGTGGCCACCGTGACAAAATGTACCCTAAAGTGTATTTTAGTGTATAAATGTGTAATGAAATAATAAATAAATGTAGTGACTCACCGTTTAGCAGTCATCTGTATTGGGATGACTTGCTTAGAGCACTCACTAGAACCCTCTAATGTTTATGACAGCATTTTCATATATTTTTTCCTATAAAAGACTCCCCTCCCTGTAGTCTAACCCTAAGATTCCCCTCCCTGTAGTCTAACCCTAAGAGTCCCCTCCCTGTAGTCTAACCCTAAGAGTCTGTAGTCTAACCCTAAGAGTCCCCTCCCTGTAGTCTAACCCTAAGAGTCCCCTCCCTGTAGTCCCCCTATACAGTAAGCTGTAGTCCTCTTATTCAGTAACGTGTCCGATGCAGCGACGGTGTCTGGTGTGGAGGTGGGTCTGTGGCAGATGGGTTTAGAAAATAATTCATGGGTAAGTTGTGCCGTAAAATATATTCTGCCTACTTACCCATTCATCAGGATAATCGTCTAATTAGTGATGTTTTGAAATAGAAAAAGCCGAAAATGAGCTTTTTGCTGTTTGTTGACCGTATTCAGAGATCCGTTTTCACGCCGATTTCCATGCGTATTTTTAGCACGTTAGTACGTACGTTTCAGCTGCGCATGTGTAGTAACTTTATTTACGTAGTTCACGTGGACTATACGTGCGGAAGTGCCTTACGGACGGACTTGTGAATCGCATGTTGGTAAATACGTCCCGATCTGTGACGTAAAAATACGCATGGGAGAATTTAAATAAAAATGGGCAGGGGGGCATTTAAATGAAGAAAAGTAGGCGCGATTATCAAGATACGCACGGATGGAGGACATATACGCACGGAACTCCACACGGAAAGTTACAGGTGGTCTATGGAGGCGGAAGTCTCCGAGAGCACGGGCGAGAGAGGGGAGTGTCATGGGTGTGAGGGGGTTTGGCCTGCACCGTGCGTATATTTGTGGATCGATCTGGACTCGGATCTATGAATACGGTCCTGTATTTCCAAAATATCATTTTCTTTATGTAGAATGCATCCCGATTTCAAGCACCCCAATATACAGCTTAATCTTAATTAGCTAGAATGCATCCATAGCTTTTACATATAACTTTCTTTTCTTGCTGGTCCCTGTGTCCAGAGAATACATTTAAACAGAAAACTCAATCAGCAGCCTCAGACAAATAGCAGAAATACATTGTAACTATCAAAGTATAATGCTTTTACAAAGTATATCTCTAGGGAAAAGAACAAATTACAGAGATAAAAAATAAAGATAACAGGTAAAATAGGGCAGACGATTAATTCACAGCGCTCTGAGAAAACTTATGCAAAAGATTCAAGAACAGCAAAAGTACACAGAGGCAAAGTAAGAAATAGATGTTTGTAAATATATTTTGGAAAATGTAATGTATTTAGCAGTGGAAAATACAAATATCCTTTCCCCATGAGAAAAAACAGAAGAGACTCAACATACATTTACTAAGATGAGTTTTTTACATGTCATTTTCCCTCTGATTCTCTCTTATTTTCAATATCTGGATCCCGGCCTTCTCTATTATTATTTAACTCCAGTGACAAAGCTACTTGGAAATTAATGAAGCTTAAGCTTCTGGGCCCTTTATTCCGCAACTTATTTATTAGCCATTTTTTCTTAAAGAGTGCATTTTTCAACAAAATTTTTTCAACAAAGTTTTTTAAACGTCTGTTATTAAAATAAGGTTAATTTAGTAATAGAGGGCCGTATTCAGAGATCCGTTTCTAACGAAAGTTCCGTCCGTATTTTTAGGATCGAATCAATTTTGCATTAACTGCGCATGCGTAGTAATAGTGATACGCCGTCTACACTGAAATTAAGGTCGGAAATGGCTAAGGGATGGACTTGTGAATCGGGCGGAGAGTAATGCGATCCTAAGTGCGGAGGAAATATATACGGACCTAAGGATTTGCATAGAAATGGGCGGGGGGAGGCATTTAGATAATTTAGATTTGCCGGGGAGGGCAGGGGGAGGTGGGTAGAGGCAATGTCCGTGCGGACATTGTACGGATAGTTAAGGTAGCTCTATGGCATTTGGAAGTGCCATAAGGTACCTAAAAAGGGGGGCAGGATGAGGGGGAGACGGGTGAGTTAGGTGCACAAAGTAGTTTAGTTAGAAAGAGACGGTGTAATGCCGCCTTGGAGAGTGTTTCGTTAGGAGCGGGAGGGGGGAGGGACATAGATTAGCCGCGGAGGGCATGGGGGAGGCGGGGAGAGGCATTGGGCCGGATCCTCAACTACGTTCGTCTTACACAAATGGCTGTAAATTGCCGATAGGTAGCTATTATACATGCGTAGTAACTAATTTATGTAAGCTACGTATCATTTAGTTACGTAGATTGCGTATATGTGGTCTTAAAGACTGTCCACACCTAACTCATTCTTAGGTGTGTATATGGTCCAATGACCTTAACCCTAACCCTAATCCTAACACTAACCATGGAAGCTGAGCAGAGCACAGCACATGGGTACAGCAGCTGAAATGAAAACTGTTGCCAATGTACCTGTGCCGAAATATACATTTTCTAAATCAGAACCATGTTCAAAATGATACAGGCGACATTAAGCTGTCATAATGGGTACAACATCCCCCTGTTGGCAGGATGGCCCCTATGAGTGGCAGTGCTCAGGGCAAAGCTTCCTCTGGGGGCTCCTCCACCCAGCAACTGGAGTATGCTCTGTTTGGCCGTCGTTCAACACGTGCAGAATAACACCTGAGTAGCAGTGGAGATCAGCCGGAGCCACAATCCGTTAGTATGGAAAGTAGTTCTGGCTAACGTCCTCCACTATTAGTCCCTGGAAGCATCTATAGAGCGGCAGCACATTACTAATATACTGCAGCAATGGGGAATTACTGGGAGCTAGAGACATAAATTGGGAATTACTGGGAACTGGAGACATATGATGGGAAATTACTGGGAACTGGAGACATATGATGAGAAATTACTGGGAGCTGTAGACATATGATGGGGAATTACTGGGAGCTGTAGACATATCAATTGGGAATTACTGGGAGCTGGAGACATATGATGGGAATTACTGGGAGCTGGAGACATATGATGGGAATTACTGGGGCTGGAGACACATGATTGAAACTACTTGGAGGTTGAGATATGAATGGGGAATACTGGGGAGGTTGAAGAGACATGAATGGGAATACAGGGGGGGGGGGGGGGGGGAGAAGGAGGGGGGGGGGGGGGGATGGAGACACCTAGGCCCTATTCAGACTTCATAACATTCCTAAATATATGCAGGCCATGTGTGTATATGTTGCATTTTTGATGCATAAGAACTCATTCCTTAATGACATCCATAAAAAGAGGTGTGCCTGTACTCTGTAAGAATGAGGATACGCAAAGTGGGTGGGGGAAGGCATTTAAGTTTGACATTATGGGCTGGGTTAGGCACTTCTGTTCTTACTTTAGCAAAGCCCCCTGGGGCAGCATGGTGGCTCAAGTGAGTAGTACTTGTGCCTCACAGCACTAAGGTCTTGAGTTTGATTCCTAGACTAGGCCTTATCTGTGTGGAGTTTGTATATTCTCCCCATGTTTGTATGGGTTTCCTCAAACACTCTAAAAATATATTGGTAGGTTAATTGGCTATGGACAAAATTAACCCTTGTGTGTGTTTTGTAAGTATATGTATTTGTAAGTATATGTATGAATATGTCAGGAACCTTATGTAGCTCCAATAGGGGCAGGGACTGATGTGAATGTCTGATGTTCTCTGTAAAGCGCTGCAGACAATATGTTGCACTATATAAATATGCGTTAATAATAATAAAAATAATAATAAAGGTAGGCCTATGGTGGCAAAATTCAGATAAAATCCGTAAGAACGAGGGGAGTGTCATGGGAGTGCACTTGTCACTTTGGTGTGTAGTTTTGCAAATTACCGCGTACTTATTTACTACTTAAGTCTAAATCAGGCCCATGATGGGGAATACTATGAGCTGGGGAAACATGATGGGGAGTACTGGGGAGGCTGGAGAGACATGGATGGGGAATACTGGGGAGGCTGGAGAGACATGGATGGGGAATACTGGGAAGGCTGGAGAGACATGGATGGGGAAGGCTGGAGAGACCTGAATGGGGAATACTGGGGAGGCTGTAGAGACATGGATGGGGAATACTGGGGAGGCTGGAGAGACATGGATGGGGAATACTGG
>WWET01003132.1:12406-23263 GCA_011038615.1 Limnodynastes dumerilii | reverse complement strand
CCAGCGTCCCTACGGCGCTGCTACGGACGCCCAATCCACGATCGGGCATTGCTGTAGCGACGCCAGGCAACATCTGCCCGGCGCATGCACAGATCGGCTCTTTAGCCGATCTTATGCTTACGTCCGCCGTCTTAGCGACAGCTGGCGTAGGTCTGGATCAGGCCCATTAATTCATGCTACACCTCTGGTGGAGATGTCTGATGGAGATGGTGGAGACCCTGCCCTAAACATTCAGTGCAGTCCTCTCTTAAAATGGGAACAGAGCAGAAGCCTAAAATGATGAAAGGGACCTTTCTTGCCCTCACTGTACTATTACCATATTACTCTCCACTTTCCAGCCGTGTCCCACCGGGATACGGTTTGCCGGTTCAGTGTTTTCATTTTTGACAGTGAACACACTGGCAGCGTCTGTTTCCGTGTCCTTATTGTGACTCCTGTCTGATCGAATATTGTAATGCAGAGATGTTTGTCCTGCATTACAATAACCCTGGGCATGATCCACGTTTACTAAGAATTAAGCCTAACCCTTAACCCTAAGCCTAGCAAAAACCATGACTGTGATATGGGCATCCTCCTCTCCCCTTCCTGCACCTTTAGCGTCATAACCTCTGAGCGCTCTCACTCATTCTCCTCCTTTGAGGTCGACTGCATCCACCTCTACCCCCCTATTCATCTCCACATTGCTGTTTTCTAGTGCCCCCCTGGCCCTACAACCAAAATCACTGATAACATTGTAGCCTGGCTCTCACTTTTTGTCTTTCGACCTCCCCTCACTCATTTTAGGTGAATTCAACATCCCATTTGACAACCCCTCACCCCAGAAGACCAAACTTCTATCACAGTGGACTTCCACGCCCACTCATAACTTGGGCCACTCCCTGACCTTGTTTTCTCCCACTCATGCTCCCTATCCGATTTCTCCATCCCTCCCTTTCCCCCCTCTATCATCATCACCTTATCTCCTTCTCCCTATCTTCCTCCCCCTCCTGTCACCTAATTGTATTCACAACCTTAACTCCCTTGACGTTGTGGCTTTCACCTCTTCCCTTGATCCCCTCCTCGCAGCCATTTTCACCATGTCCTGTCCTAACCTAGCCACCTCCCTCTACAACAACGCCCTCTCCTCCACCCTGATGCTGCCTGCCCTTCCTCATCTGTCTCCCTTCTCTAATCCCCAACCCAGCCACTCTGCTCACTTGTGGGTTGATCCAGAACTACGTGTGCCGTACGTTTATTCGCAGAGCGTATTTTCGTGTGCGTGTGCGTAAATTCGTTGCACTCCCCTCGGCACACCCCTTGCACGGACATTATTTTGTCAAGATACGCTGCTCAAACCCTACCTTAACTTTTTCACACGTAACAGAGTACGTCCGCTAACGGACGTATAGACTACGTGAACGTATGCAGCTTAGCACGCCCATACTGTACACTTTATATACCACCCCCCGCCTCCTTCTCGTATTGCAGACGTATTTTGGACTAACATAAATTTGGCACGCCCACACGTAAGTATTTACGTGAGAGATACGTGAATCACCCATACGTTCAAAATTACGCTACGTGAATGTGCGTATTTTCTATGGTGCGCATGCGCAGTGCGTTCAAATCTGCGAATTTACGTCCCCGCCACGCGTAAAATCGCGGGGAAGCGTAGTTCTGGATCAGACCCTTGATTTCTAAAAAATGTTTCCGTGCTGCAGAACACCTTTGGAGGAAGTCCCGATCCTTCGCAGACTTTCTCCACTTCAAATTCATCCTTCTTCAAGTCACCCTCTCCCAATCGTCTAACCTCAGCCACCTCTTTGCCACCTTTAACTCTCTTCTCTCCCCCCCTTCTCCTTCTCCACTCCCTTTCTCTATTTCTGCTTCTGACTTTGCCACCGCCTTATTTAAAACTGTCTAATCAGCTACCTCTCCGACTACACCATCCTGGCCCCTCTTCAGTCTGGGTTCCACCCCTGAACTCCACGTAAATTGCCCTGACTAAGGTCACATACAATCAGCTCTCTGCCAGATCTAAGGGCCACTTTTCCCTTCTGCCTCTCTGGCACTGTCCACTCCTGGTTCTCCTCCTTTCTCTCAGACCACTTCTTCTCATCTCAACCCCTAGCTCCTCCACCCATACCACTCTTCTCTCTCTACACCTCCACTATAGGTGACCTCATCAGCTCCTTTGGCTTTCACAAACCACTTCTATGCCGTTGACACTTAAATCTATCTCTCCTCCCCTGACCTCTCCCCCTCTCTCCTGTCTAAAGTGTCAGCTTGCCCCTCGGCTATCTCCTCATGGATGTCCCAGCTCTTTCTCAAGCTTAACATGGACAAAACTGATTTAATAGTCTTCCCTTCTTCACATAACCCCTCTAACCCCACTATCTCCATTACTGTCAGCGACTGCATCATTTCGTGCTCCTCCCAAGTCCGCTGCCTGGGCATCATATTTGACACCTCACTTTCCTTCACCCACCACATCCGCACCCTCTCCTGCCGCTTTCATCTCTGCAACATAGCTCGCATCAGACCCTTCTTAACCGCAAATACCACTAAAGTACTCAATCACTCTCTCATTATCTCCCATCTTGACTACTGCAACATTCTTCTCTCCAGCCTTCCTCTGGTCCATCTCACTCCCCTACAATTCATACTACATGCCAAAGCCAGACTTCTCTTCGTCTTAAAACGCACTGCCTCTGCCTCTGCCTCCACCTTCCCTCTCTCTCTTTTGCTACACTGGCTTTTTGTCCCTTTCAGAATTCTCTTCAGGCTCCTCACCACAACTTACAAGGTTCTATCCTCTTCCCTACCTCTCCTCCCTTATCTCCATCCACATTCCTGCCGATCCCTGGTGAAAGCCGCCTCAACTCCAACTACCTCTCACTCCCGCATTCAAGACTTCTCCCGGGCCGTCCCTCTGCACTGGAACAACCTATTAGGCAATTCAACAACCTCCAAACCTTCAAACGCTTCCTCAAAACCACTTCTTCAGGCTGGCCTGCCCTCCCCATCTTTATCCCTATATCTACTGCTGTTTGTTCAACCCCACCCACTCCCCTCCTGTCGTCACCCATACACGGATGTAGCCAACGCATGTGCGGAAGTGCCTAACCATCCCATACTGTACAATGTAAATGCCCCCCCCCCCCACCTGCATTACGTATTCACCCACGCACGGAGTATAGTCACGTCCTGTCATACGGAGTTGTGCGTGTGTGGAAATCAGCTCCCAACGTAGTGAGATTGATGCGTAATATCTGACACGTGCATGCGCATATTGCTAAAAACACCTACTTAAGCACACGGCATATGTTTGCAAATGTTATTAAGTCTGAATACGGCCCATAGTACTCAAAGAGAAGGGTAGTGACAAAATTGATGGCAAATTGATGGAGGAGCAAGGGCTACTGGAAGGGGCATTATCAGGCAATTGGATAAATGGTTAATGAAGATTGAAAGATTGCAGAGATGTTTTAATGGCTACATAAGTGAGCCAGCAGGCTTTTTATAATATTAGGCTTTCATTAACAATACAGCTATACTGAGTTATACCTTTATAAAAACCAGTATCCTCACACAGTATAATTAATATAACTATAACTGAAGTGTTGTGAGGTGATATATTCCTATTTATTCCCAACCCGTACTATACCCACCATTCCATTTTTAACTCTCTTATTACATAAATGGACCCATTACTTTCTCCACAGCCATGATATTAAATATGTAGCGCTTCCTTTTAGTCCGTAGAATTACGGCATCCACAAGTCTTTGATTGACTCATGGCGATAATGACTGAAGAGTGAGAGGAGGACGGTGTGGGCTAGGGATAAGTAGTTTGTGCACGCTTGACTATTTTAATGACAGTTTGTAAATGGCAAATTCAATTCAGCTGCGATAGTGGACAAACCGCACCAAATTGATGTCAGTTTAGTTTTAAAACAAAAACTGGGTAAAGTGAAAATATTAATAACATGAAAGGGAAGTGGATAAAAGGAGATTCCTGTTGTGCTCGGTCCAAGGTTAATGGATCAGTTCCTGGTGAATGCAGGTAGAAATAGATGGTGTGTTTTGAGTTATTTATGTTGTACAGGGGCTTGCAAATATTAGCCTATTAATGCCAGATCCAGAATAATGAAATGTCCATAACATGTGGGCGCTTCAGGATTCCACTGCGGATCTAGAACATCAGGAGACTGTTTTTCATGCCGAAAGCCTTTCTGATGGTGGGCCGGGATGACTTACGGAGGGCCTCATTTACTAAGCTCGCTTTTGGCTGGCGATTATGAATCGCCAGCAATCACCGCAATTTTCCCGCAATTTTTTATTTTTTTTAAATCGCGGGATTCACTAAGCAACACTTTTGGCTGACGATTTATAATTGCCGTTGATAGCCATCGATTTTTTAAGGTCAAAATAGCTATGCTTTTCGCTGTTCTTTCTATCTGCGTAGAAAGAGGTATTATAAGTGTGGGAAAGGGACAAACATAACCCATTGCCAATAAATGAATGATCTGTAAAAAGTGCAATCCTGACCTGAACATTTGCATAACAACATACAATTTTAGCCCTATCCTTAACTTTGCGATTAGTTCCCTAAAGTTAAGAAATTGCTGCTTATTCTTTGTGCTGATGGCAAGTTAAATTAAGGGAAGCATGAAATTTCTTTAAAATGATAAATGAATTTTATTTAATAATTATGAAACAGGGAATGGATCCTGACTTAAGGTCAAGTTCCATACAGTGGACGAAATGGAAATTTAGACATTTAGGGCCAGATTTACTAAGCTGTAGGTTTGGAAAAGTGGAGATGTTGCCCATAGCAACCAATCAGATTCTAGCTCTCACTTTCCTATAACATACTAGAGAATTTCAGCTAGAATCTGATTGGTTGCTATGGGCAACATCTCCAATTTTCCAAACCTGTAGCTTAGTAAATCTGGCTATTAGAAGTGGCGGTATGAATATATAGAAGAAATAGAATTGATGGAGATTTAATGCTTTTAAATTAAAACAGGGCACTCCCCCTGCACTCCTATGTGTGGAAGGTGGATCCGTGTCCTGGTGGCAACCTTAAGAGCTTAGCCAAGTTTATATACCTAATCCCACCCCCCAAGCTCATCAGATGCACGGTGAGTGGCCCCGCCCTGACAAGGAGCATCGGGCAGAAGCGTGATGATGCAGAATTATGTTTCTTTTGTTGTTGTTTAACTTGGGTCTTAGTGTGTTGTGTTGCTCTGTGTGGTCCTTTTTAACCCCTTCCACTAGCGGCAGACACAAAGGGCCGTATTCAGAGATCCGTTTGCTAAAAGTACGCAATTATACGCACGGCCGTAGCAAGGCAGCACCCATGACACTCCCCTCACACGGACGGGTTGACGGTGACTTACGTGTCCCTCGACCACCCTTATCTTTAAGTGTGCAGTTCCGTACATGCGTATCTAACTAACGCCCTCAAACGGTCATTTAAATGCTCCCCCCCCACCCAATTTCACGTATCTGTCTCCGGACGGATTATAGCCACACCCCTCCGTACGTATTTTCTCACGTGCGATTCACAAGACCGTACCTAATGGACTTCCATGTATAAAAACAACGTAGATAGCGTAAATTTAGTTACTACGCAATCGCAGTTCATCCGATCGTAAAAATACGCACAAAACTCCCCGCAAAAACGGATCTCTGAATACGGCCCAAGGGCCAGATTTACTAAGCTGCGGGTTTGGAAAAGTGGAGATGTTACCCATGGCAACCAATCAGATTTTTGCTGACATTCTCTAGTATGTAAAAAGAAAGTGAGAACTAAAAGCAAACTGATTGGTTGCTATTGGCAACATCTCCACTTTTCCAAACCCGCAGCTTAGTAAATCTGGCCCCAAAACCCTTTTCTTTACCCTATTGTGTTACTCATTCATTTCAAAGGAATCCTGCAGTCTGGCAAAAAAACAAAACCTGATTAAATGCCACAGCTGCTCTCTATGGGGTATATTTACTAAAGTTGCTTTTTAAAAAGCGATTTAAAATCGATCGGTCTCATTTATATGATTTATATCACACATTCATCTAGTGAGTGCTCTAGTGTTTACGACGTCATCATTTCTATAAAAGGGTGCCCTCTAGTGTCCGAATTAGGAGCGGCGCCCAAGAAGAGGACGGAGCCTGTCGTCAGTGCTGGAAGAGGCCAAAGAGCAGAAGGGAGGACCAGAACATCTTCTTCTAGAAAGCGGACAAGATTCTTCAAGCAACAGGAGAAGATTACCTGCAAAGAAAAAAGAAACTATAAGCAACGAGTCCCAAGAATGAGGACAGCTAAACGGTGAGTCTGAAAGATTTTTTATTACTTTATGCATCACACTTTAGTTTAAAAGACATTTATTCTTACCCATTCATTATTTCCAAAACCGCAGACCCGCCGCCGCACCAGACAGGGGACTCTTAGGGTTAGGCTACGGGCAGGGGAGGCTTTGGGTTAGGCTGCGGGGAGGGGAGTCTTTGGGTTAGTCTTTAGAGAGGAGTGTCCTAGGGTCAGGCTGTGGGGAAGAGAGTCTCTAGCTGTGGGGAAAAGAGTCTCTAGCTGTGGGGAGGAGAGTCTTAGGGTCAGGCTGTGGGGAGGGGAGTCTTAGGGTCAGGCTGCTTGTAAGGGAGTCTTAGGGTTTGTCGATCACAGAGATAATTCGAAATTGGCTGGTAAAAAATGGCCCTTTTGGAAAAGGGCTGTTCTGACCACTGACCCACACCCAATGGTTTTATATTGTTACCTGCTGCTAACATGGCACAACAGCAGAGCTCTTTAAGAGACCCAACATGGCCATAAAGCCACTATTAATAGACCAGTGCATGTTTTCCAGATCTTCCTGCTTGAACACAGTTGGTCACTGTTGGGGAGCCTTGAGGACCGAGTTTGGGAACTACTGGTCTAGGCTATGAAGCTAATTTGATCTGAGAAATTTCTATTTTGAGTATTCTCTTTGGAAGCATGTCTGGGAGCTGCAACTGAGAAGGGGTGTTGTTCCACAGCAGCTATATTGTAGGCTTTAAGGGGTGTCTCCTGAGGTAAGTTAGCTCTTAATTTAAAAACATATATATATGACCCAACATTGGGACTCTCATTGTTAGAGTTAGGACTGTGTTTTATGTTACAGATAGAATGGTATAGTCTGTTACTGGTAATGGCAGTGTTGCTGGACATTCTCTATCCTGTGTGTATGTTACAGATAGAATGGTATAGTCTGTTACTGGTAATGGCAGTGTTGCTGGACATTCTCTATCCTGTGTGTATGTTACAGATAGAATGGTATAGTCTGTTACTGGTAATGGCAGTGTTGCTGGACATTCTCTATCCTGTGTGTATGTTACAGATAGAATGGTATAGTCTGTTACTGGTAATGGCAGTGTTGCTGGACAGTGGGTAAGGGCAGTGTTGCTGGACATTCTCTGTCCTGTGTGTATGTTACAGATAGAATGGTATAGTGTGTTACTGGTAATGACAGTGTTGCTGGACATTCTCTATCCTGTGCATATGTTACAGATAGAATGGTATAGTGTGTTACTGATTTATTTAGGGTTATTGAACTTCAAGTTATTGTACTGGATCCAGACCCTGCACACTTTCTGTATGTGCGGGGGTCTGACAGTATAAACAAGAAAGGAGTGAACGCCCCGTCACTCTGTGGGGAAGAGAGTCTCTAGCTGTGGGGAGGAGAGTCTTAGGGTCAGGCTGTGGGGAGGGGAGTCTTAGGGTCAGGCTGTGGGGAGGGGAGTCTTAGGGTCAGGCTGTGGGTAAGGTAGTCTTAGAGTCAGGCTGCGGGGAGGGGAGTCTTAGGGTCAGGCTGCTTGTAAGGGAGTCTTAGGGTTTGTCGATCACAGAGATAATTCGAAATTGGCCTCCCTATGCTGCCGTAAGCCTGCCTTAACATAAAGTTGCGGATCAACGGTTTGTACGACCACTGATCCACATGTATGTGGGAAACCCCTCCCCCACTGTACAATTTGCATGCTTCCTCCACTCACCTTTGAGGGCAGAGGGGAAGCACAGCCCCTTAATGAGGATTTTCTATCGTATGGAACTTAGTTCCGTACGATAAAAGTTACGTGCGTAAAATGCATGCAGAAGTGGGTGCTGGATGCAAGTCTGGATCCGGCCCATTGTGTTTAAGAAATGGGAGTATGGAATACATGATCTTTAAGCACAAGACATGCCTCTTCTTGTTAAGCACAAGGCACTTATACTATAGCTGATACAAAATGCATCTACTTTGGCTGAGCACAAGGTGCACCACTTCTGACTGAGCACACTTCTGATTGAACTTCTGCACAAGGCACAACACCTCTGGCTAAACACTAGACAAGCCTCCTTTTACTGAGTACAAGACACACCTCCTCTGGCTGAGTACAAGACAAACCTCCTCTGGCTGAGCACAAGACACATCTCCTCTGGCTCAGCACTAGACACACCTCCTGTGGCTGAGCACATAACACGTCTCCTCTGGCTGAGTACAAGACAGGTCTATTCTGACTGAACACAAGACAGACCTCCTCTGACTGAACATAAGATACAATTTCTCTGGACTACCACAAGACACACCTCCTCTGGCTGAGCACAAGACACACCTCCTCTGGCTGAGCACAATACACACCTCCTCTGGCTCAGCGTGTGACACACCTCCTCTGGCTGAGCACAAGACACACCTGCACAATACACACCTCCTCTGGCTCAGCATGTGGCGCACCTCCTCTGGCTGAGCACAAGACACACCTCCTCTGGCTGAGCACAATACACACCTCCTCTGGCTGAGCACAAGACACACCTCCACTGGCTGAACACAAGACACACCTCCTGTGGCTGAGCACAAGACACACCTCCACTGGCTGAACACAAGACACACCTTCTCTGGCTGAGCACAAGACACACCTCCTCTTTCTGAGCACAAAACACACCTCCTTTGGCTGAGTATAAGAGACACCCTGACAAAAAACAACATTTTTTGCCATCAAAAAGTTTTTGTTTTTTTCTAATAAAAGATTGGATCTGTGATTTGGTATAAAGGTGACCTGTGTATCATATAAAAAGCATTATGATAAGGGGGAGAAAAGCTACAGAAACATTAGCTTTTAGATAGTTTTGTTGTGTACAACTTTAACCACCTTGATGGGTTGTTAACAAGCAACAGTTACCTGGAAATCTGTACCATTAGCGGGAAGCACTTAAGGAAATGACACACTGCAGTGATGTATTGATCCTGGAAACTGTTGTTCAATCAATACAAGTAGTATAGCAGTATATAACACCACCGGATTGGCTGGTGAGTCGGACAGTGACTACTGATTTGTTTCCAGCTATGTAACTATTGCTATTCTGAAAGATGTACTTGTTTCCAAAAGTTCAAAAAGACTCAAAGATTTGAGGGTGCCTCAATGACTCATTAATTGCAGCAAGACCATGAATTAGGAAAAAGTCTAATGAGTTCCAGTCTCCGGCTCGTATTCAGAGTACCGGACGTATATGTTATACGTCCCTAAACACCAGATGTATATGTTATACGTCCGGTACTCTGAATACGGGCCTCCATTTTTAATTAGCTTCATTTCTATCCAATCACATTCTGTTTTTTAGATTCTAATTTAACACCTGTAATCTTATTGTTTGCCATTTGTTATAGATGTCTAAATTGTGTCCCCCATACCTGTCAAAGCCAAATCACGCCTTTGTTTTTCTGGGCAAAATGAGCTTAGCTCCTAGCTTGATTAACAAGTTAGTTTGTTTTACAATCTGCTACTTAAGTCATCTATTGAGAAATATAATAGCTTAACACGTGTTCTGCCTTCATGCAGAGCTGAGCACATTGAACCATAAATACAAAATGGTTCATAGAATGCAATATCAAGATGCCATATTAAAGTGGTTAAATCATTAAGAAGGAAGGAGTGTAGAAACAAGAAATGAACCGCATTTTGCAACAAAAATCATGATTTATTTGCTCTTCATTTTATTAACTATAGACACAAGGACCGGATTCAGAATTGCGTACGACTGGGCACTGATGCATTCAGAAAGTATAAGTACTCTGTGTGTGATTTCTGGGCATACGCAAATATGGCGGTTACATATCAGAACACAATACATATGTTTGCAATGTAACCAATTCCATTGATGAGCGTGATGACCCATCATTCTTACAGTATGTATGTACATAGGCGTTCCTGAATGTATGGTATATAGAATTGCACTGAGTGTACGTTAACCTTTGCTGCGGAGACTTGTAAAAGCTGTGAATGCTTAGTTCTGAATCTGATACATTATTATTATTACTGTTATTACTATTATTATTATTATTGGACCTGATTCACGGTTAAGAAAATTCAGCTTTTTAGGTGCGTATATTTAAGAAGGTTTATAATGCACATGCGTAGTGACCTAATATATGCAATTTACGTATTACTTAAGAACAGGCCAGGTCTGAATCACCATTACGAACCTTTAACCCTTAAGGTTTGTAATGACAAAAGAAGGAAGGGGCGTGCCGGGAAAAGCTAAGAAGGAAGATAAGACGATTGGCTGCAGGAAGGCATTTAAATGGGGAAATCTGAGCGCGGTTAGGCAAAAACGTTCTTAATTAGCCGCCATATGCACACAACTACGAACCATCTAAAGATAAGGTGGCCCTATGGCATTCGAAAGTCAGTTAAGAGGCTGAAAGCTGCGGTGTGTCAGGGGAATCACTTTGCTACTTTTTGCATATAATTTAGAACCTAAATAATTCTTAAGCGTAAATACGGTCCATTATTATTATTATTATTATTATTATTATTATTATTATTATTAATAATAATAAAAATAATAATAATAATAATAATAATAATAAT
>WWET01003131.1:160927-191916 GCA_011038615.1 Limnodynastes dumerilii | reverse complement strand
ATATATAATAACCCTGCCCCTAGGTCATTCAATCATCGTCTATATCTTCTCTTCTGATTTTTTTTAGCTGGTCCTCCTCACACCTCTAATACACCTGTAATACAAGGTATAAACATTCTGTACCCAACAGCAGAAATCTAGCCAACCTTAAACACATCGCCTGTCTCCAATCACTCTTAACTTTTAAATAATTGGAGATTGGTTAGTTTGTCTGTAAGAAACTAACCTTTATTTATGGCCTCTTCCTAGATAACAACCTCAAATTTCTTGCATTAACAGGAAACATGACTCACTGATTCAATCACTGGCTCACCTGCTGCACTCTGATATGGTGGCCTGGAAATAGACAGGGAGGTGGGATTGGACTACTTTTTTCCCGCCAAATTGCGCTTTCACAGTTCTACCCAATGTCTTCAACCCTTTCTTATGCTCTGACATTGCAACCATTGTTCAAGGTGATGCCACCAATTTTTTCTCTCTAGCCTCATCTCTCAGCCTCTCCCAGTGTAGTGATTCACCATTTCATAAGGATGGCAATTGATCTTGTATTCTCTAAACTATCTCAGTCTCTGATATTACTCCCCTCTTCTTCTCTTGGACCATCACCTTATCACCTACAAACTTTCCCCCACTAGCTCTACTCCTTTGCTGTCTAACTTTATTTAAACTTTGTACACACAAGATTTCCAAGATCAGACAAAAAATTGTCATCTTTCTCCTCAATGTCAACTAACATACTACTCATCCCCTTTCCTCCACACTCTGGCACCATGTCTTCATTCTAACCCACAAAAGAAGTGGAAGTATCTGCTCTTTTTGTTACCTGTTCTCTTTTTACCTCTGTTAGGCAGCTGCTCCCAGGGCATGGAATCTAACTGGGCCTTTTTTTTTCATTAGAGTCCCAGATGGTGGGGATAGGCTTGTGTGGCAGGAACCCAGCAGGCTAAAACCCCTGAAGAAATGATGTCTTATCAATTGTGTTGGTCCACATAGCTCTGACATTTTATATTGGTTTTCCTGCCATCTCAGACTTAATCTATCAAAAATAAAACTAACATTTCCACCTACCAATTAAAGCTAACCTGGTATCTCTATTTCTGTTGACAAAAAGAGGATGTACTGGAGGCGATTGTGTCAAAACACCTTTAGTAAATCCAGCGATTGCTATGTCTTCCATTGTAAAAATCAGGACTGCGATGTTAGAGCAATGTTTGCCGTGATGATTTTGCTAAAGGCTAAAGTCCCGGGACTTTGCCTTTAGTGAATGCGGGGATGCTATAATCACCCCCAAAGTCCCGGGACTTTGGCTATTTTGAGCAAAATCGACTTTAGTAAATGAGGCCCTAGATCTTATTTAACTATTACATACTAGAGAATGTCAGCTAGAATCTGATTGGTTACTATAGGCAACATCGCCACTTTTCCAAACTCACAGCTTAGTAAATCTGACCCTAAGTAGGGCTGAACTTCAATCCGGAAGAGAAAAAAACTACTATACAAATTGGTCCATTTCACTTTTATTTATGAACATTGGCCCAGATCCAGACCCACGTATGGCTTAAGTACATGCGCGGATCCATCCATAAGATCACATAGCAGGGGGTGCACGCACCCTGCAATCCCAGCTCAAGGTAGTAAATTTGATTCCTACCTTAAATTTTAGGACTAGGCTTCATCCTGCTCCGACAACTAATTACCATGCCTATATGGCGGAGATATAGTAATCGTAAATTGTAAGCCAGTCCCTTTATAGTACCTGCCAGCATATGTAACATAGTTACGTACACCTGCCGGCACGCACGCGTACTGACGATGTTCGCATGCGCACATCATAGCTGACAGGGGAATTACGCACACGGCATGCCTAATTCCCTCGTCGGCCACTGCCCATTGTTCAAACATGTAACTACACAGCGCTAAAGGACATTTATTGTGTATATGCTTATGTTGTTGTACCTACAATTGTAGGTAGAATAGTTTTGAGGCGTTACAGGGGAACACCACTTACCGCCCTAGCTGCAGTTCAGGGGGAGCGCAGACTTGTATTTACATTTTTCTTGTTCCAAGGATTTAGAAACAGATTGTTTGTGAGGAACAAAGTGCAAGGGTAGCACCTAAGCATCAAGCATGATGTCATAGACACTATAAAAGGGAGACCTCTAGTGACCGAATGATCACTAGCATTGGAACCCCAGAAGAGGAAGGAGGAGGACGCCGTGTCAAGAAACAGAAGAGAAGACTTCTGTTTCAATCAATTGATCCACACCTTCAAACAACCTTCATACAAGGACCGGATCTTCAAGCAACAGGACCAGAACTTCTATCAAGATGTCCCAATCAACATGCAAGATGTCAGGATCTTCTAGCAAGTCATCCCAAGATAGATGACTGCCAAATGGTGAGTCTATACTACACTGTATTAATTTTTTTAAATACGCACTACATGGCCACCATTATAGTTAAAATTACAAAGGAGGACACATTATTTACATTGTATTTTTGTTTATATATTTAATGTTTTAAAATGTACATTATGGGGCTGATCCAGCCCTACGCTGCCCGGCGGTAATATGCTTGGCGTAAGCGTAAGATCGGCTTAAAAGCCCGATGGTGGATCGGGCATCCGTAGCAGTAGTGTAGTAACACTGGAGGGGGGATTCTCCTTTGTTACTACGCTGCAGTTAGTGCAGGTAGGTGGGGGGAGGGAGGGTAATAAAGCCGGGAGGGCCGCCCCAGCGTATTAACACTCGCTTACTCCGGCTAAAGTTAAGGTAGCCTTCAGCCGGCGTAAGTGAGTGTTAATATGCTGGGGCAAGGGGGAGTGTCAGGGGAGTGCAGCGATGGTACGTTGAGTGTTAGAACGCTCAGTGTACCATTGTAGCTCTGGATCAGGCCCTATGTGCATTTAGGTTGTTAATTTTTTTTAACAACACATAGCACATAGCTAAGCATCTTTTTAACCCTTGTCAGGCTGATGCTTAAAGTTCTATAAGGCACAGCATGGCCACAAACACATGGCCATGCTGTGCCTTATAGTACTATCTGCGTTGGCATGAAAAGGGTTAGAAGGATCTGTGTAAATTTTTTAATGGACAATCACTGTGCTTTTAAACATAAAAGCATGGCAATTTTACCATTGAAAAATCGATTAACATCGACAATGATAATTAATCGCAGCAAAAGTGCTGCAATGTCTGTCAATGCATAATCACTGCAAAAAAACGATCTTAAAGTCTTTTTCAAAAAAAGTCACTTCAGCACTCTTGCATTATATTAGAGACCAGGGCCATCAAGAGGAATTCTGGGCCCTGGTACAGCAACTTCTTGGGCCCCCCCAACTGTTAATTGCAGTGGAGATGACTTTGCCGTGGCAAAGCGGCGGCAAGCCGTCACAGGGGGTGTGGTCAACTGTGCCTCCTTGAATGCATGACTATATATATTTTCTTTCCTTCTGGCTTTCTGGAGTATTTAAAATAATGAAGCTGACATATAACATCCCTGGGAGAGTCAGTCGCTAAGCCTCTCGGAGGGAGGGCCCTATGCGCCATATGAAATTCTATATTATTGTTTGGGTCAGCGTCTAGCATCTCATTAAATATTTTTGTGAGAACATCGACCAAGCCTTGAGGAGGGACATCTTCTGGTATTCCTCGGAATCTAATATTGTTTCTTCGCCCTCTGTTGTCGAGGTCGTCCAGGCGATCTCTCATTTCTCTAATTGTTTGAGCATGTAGGGCGACTGTGGAATGGAGAGAGGAGTGCTGTTCAGTTTGTGCATCCAAAGTATTTTCTAGTGTTTCAACTCTGGAAGAGGTTTGGGCTAAGTCCTGTTGGACCGTGACGATTTGCGCTGCCATTTTGTCTTGTAAACGCTGTTCCAGGGCCTGTAGGTCCTGTTTGGTAGGTAGGTCGTTGAGGGCCTCTAAGTGCTGTAAGATGAGGTTAACATCACTGCTAGGTATGCTTGACGGGGTCCCTGAAGCGGGTTGAGATTGCGATGACATGGTGGAGGAGTCAGGGTCCAGGGAGCTAGGCGAAGGTGGCGGCTCTTGAGGTTATGACGGAGTCAAGTATTGGAATAAGTCGGTCTGGTGCATCTGATTTTGGTTATGCCTAGCACTTTTCCTGGTCACGGTCTGTTTGCCCATGAGCTGATAAGAAGGACCCTGCATGGTAAGTAACAATGATGTGATGGTTTCTACTACTGGTATGTATACATCAAGAGTGTTGAAAGCCGCTGTCTCCCATTAAAAGGTGACGTGGTCTATCATGCCGAGTCAGTCAATCAGGCCGGATGTCGACTGCAAAAGAGTGGAAAATCAGAGTGGTGTACAATGTATTTCACATGTTTGAGGAGTCAATTGAGTGGTAGTGAGAAAAGTGAAGTAAGGTATATTTCACACTGCTGTTCTGGGGGAGGCGTTGAGATAACAAATGACCTGTAGCTGATTATAATGTGCCTAATAGATGCAGAGGGTTTTGATTGCAGCAAGAAATTTCACGGTGTGTACAGGCTTGTAGGGAACAATGCGCTCTCTTGTGGTGAAGTTAGCAGAAACACTCTCTATAATAACACTCCGCAATCTCTTGCAACTAGAAGCTGAATAATAGTTGGCATATGAGTCTCTAGGTGGGGTTATGCACCAGAGGGCAGATGGAGATGTCTGTTGCCAGTAGATGGGGGCCTTCCAAGCCTAATGTAGGTAGAGCAATCCAGAAAGCAGGCAAAAGAATGAGCCTACCACTATTACCACAGAAAAGGTGCAGGGGGAGGGAGGAGAATCTGAAGCAGTTATCCCTTTTACAATAGCACCAACTGGATATATGGGGGGTTATGCCCCTTCCCCAACTCACGGTTTTACTGGCGAGACACCACACAGCCTGCAGATGACTAGGGAGGAGGATCTCCTAATGGGAGAGATGGCGGCAAGATTGCGGCGTAGGTAAGATGGCGGCTTTGGTGGGAAACTGGCAGTGGCGGCGGCCTGATCCTTTCATAGGACTCCCCCTCCGTCAACGGCAAGGCACGGGTTACGGGCCCATGTTCAGAGTTTGTGTGGCCGATGAACCTGCGCCACGCAATATTATTGGGTTTTAAGGTGACGGGATCTTGCGGGTTAGCACAGACGGTGCTTGGCAAGCGGAAGGTCTGGGCTCCTGAAGCTCTGCACCAGCTGTCCGTGTTCGGCAATAGTAAGCTAGGAGGCAGGGAGGCTGAGGCGGGATCTGGGCTTTCCACCAGGGGAAGTGAAGGCAAGGAGTTAGGGGACCGATGTGGCCCCCTACGCGGCTAGGCCTCGTTCCTCTGGAATCTCAAGCTGGCGATCCGAGCCGAGCCGACGTCTGCACTTCACTGGGCATCAGTGCCTTAAGTCCAAGGTACTTTGTAGCCAGGAAAAGGGTGAGTAAACACCGTGAAGTGCTCCGTTGTTTGCCGGAGCCGATTGAGCACGCGTCTAACCACGGCAGGTGTCAAACCACGCCCCCCCCCATTGCAGTCCTTTTGTCATGTGGACTACCCTTTGTGAGGCAACCCTTCTATAGTATTGTATGGACTTTTGAAAGTGCCTTGAGGACATTCCTTCATTGGTGCTAACTTATGCTGCTTTTTTTTCTCATTTTTTGTATTTTTTGCACTTTGAGCACTTTATTTTGTTATGGTGAATGGATTATACTAGTGTCCAATATTTTCACTCAATATAAATGTTTTTTGAATATTGAATCAGTGTTTGGTGTGCTGCTTTAGTGTCACAACACTTGGATGATAGATGACAATTGTTCTGACAAGTTGTGTTTAAAGTATACATTGTGCAGATGGCCTGGGGCCACAAAGGTTTAACCCAGTTAACCCAGTTTTGTTGTGCCTGTGGTGGAGGACAGGGCAACTTGGGGTTAATGAGAGTTGTGTGAAAAGCTCCCTTAAAGGGCCACCGTGTCATTAGCAAACTGTTTGCAGTCTTGTGTTAAAAGTGGCCAGTAGAGCAGACAGGTGTCAGGTAACACTGTCTGGTGAGACTGGCATATTATATTAAGCCTCCTAAGTTTACCCTTAAAGGGGAAGTACAGGGTAATATGGAGGAAATACTGAGAAGGTTATCTGAAGTGGTTGCAAGTGGTCAGCAAACAGTGGTTGCCGGACAGCAAGTCCTGCGATCAGATCAGCAAGCTCAATTACAGGGCCAACAAACCCAATTACAAAGCAAACAAGCTCAGGTCCAGATGATGTATGAAGAGCTTAAAGAGCTGAGGAAAGGTGGGCAGGAGCGGGCTGCCTAAAGCTGGCCAAACTTCCCCGGCTGGCTGACGCTTGGTTGCAGCCGAGTAAAAACTCAGCAGCGCAAATTGTGGAGAGAGTTGCACTAGACCAGGCTATGCGGAGACCGCGCAGTGCAGCCATGGTCCTTTCAGGCTGATCCCCAGACATATGAGGAGCTGGCAGTGGTTATTGAGCGGCATCTGACCCTGGGGAAAGTGAATAAAGCCAGGACAGGATTTGTACCAGTCCCAAAGCCCCGAACTCAGGTCCCAGTCATCAGGCCAAAGGCCCCGCCTCCCATAGTGTGCTTTGAGTGCGGTGAACCTGGTCGTGTGCAGCGGGATTGCCCAAAACGGGGAGAGCCAATGGATTGCAGCGCGGGATTGGCGGCTTAACCGATGGTCAGCATGGTGGCTGCAGGTGTGTCCCAGACAGAGTTCACCCTGTTCCGGATGATGGTACAGTTGTAGGGCCGAGAGATCTGGGCACTAGTAGATACTGGTGGTGAGCTCACGGTCGCGGCCAGCCTGGTTCCTCCAAGTGCCGATAAGGTCCTGCCTCCTGTCAGAGTGGTATGTGTCCATGGCGACATTGAGGAGTGCCCACGTGTGTACTTACCCCTGACCTTACAAGGCTGGCCATTGAAGGTGGTGGATGCAGTGACCTCCCGACCTCCTTATTAGCTAATCCTGGGCCGTGACTTTCCGTTGCTGCAGGAATTGGTTACATGGCATAACACTGACAAACAGTCAGCCGCTGAGGCATGTCACGGGCCAGAGAGCAGAGACTACCAAAGCTTGGCATCCAGGAGAACTACTGCAGCTACTGAACCACCCCAGGAAACTGACTCTGAGGCCCCATGGAACCCTGTTTGTGAGAAAATATCATTGCAGGACTTTGGGCGGGACCAACGCGATGATAGCAATCTGACACAGGCCTTTGAGACTGTAAAAGTGGTTAATGATGGAGTGATTGCTGTTTTACCATCTGAGGGTGTGCCATATTTTATGTTGAAAAATGATTTGCTATTTCATGTTACTACTTTCTAGGGGAAAAGAGTAGAACAATTGTTAGTTCCCCAAAAACTTGAGCGGTTAGTGTTAGAAGCCGCACATGCGCATTTGTGGGGAGGCCATTTAGGGGAGCAGAAAACACTCCAACGCTTACAGTTGAGGTTCTTTTGGCCAGGCACCTATGCTTCAGTCAAGAGGTATTGTCAGGAATGACCAGTGTGCCAGAAGACGGCCTCTCGGCCAGAATTTAGGGCTCCACTGGTACCCCTCCCTATCGTTTCCATGCCAAATTGGTATGAATCCAATACAGCCAGTTGAGAAATCTGCTCTAGGGCACCAATACATACTAGTGGTAGTGGAGTATGCCACCAGATACGCAGAGGCTATAACCCTATGTAATATGAAATCTGGCACTATCGCCAGAGAGCTACTAATTCTATATACCCGTCTAGGAATACCGAAGGAGATCCTATCCGACCAAGGTACCCCAATTGTTTCTAAGCTTATGAAAGATTTATGCCGGTTGTTAAAGGTAGACAGAATTAACACTTCTGTGTACCACCCGCAAACAAGTGGTCTGGTAGAATGGTTTAATCAAACCTTTAAACAAATGATAAAGAGGGCAGTGTCTCAAGAAAAGCGAGACTGGGATTTGCTTCTACCTTATTTGATGTTCGTGGTCAGAGAGGTACCCCAATCTTCTACAGGGTTTAGTTACTTTGAACTCCTCTATGGGAGGCAACCCAGAGGGATTCTGGATTTGTTAAGTGGGAACAACAACCCTGTCAGGATCCTAATATCATTCAGTTTATATCCCAATTGTATGGTCATCTTAGGCAGATTGCGCCACTCCTGAACGAACATATGGAAAGGGCTCAGCAACGTCAGAAACAAAGTTATGATGTCACGGCAGTTAATCAGCCCTTTAAACCGGGAAACAAGGTGTTAGTGCTTGTGCCCTCTACAGAAAGTAAGATGTATGCTCAATGGCGGGGGCCTTATGAGATCATAAAGGCGATGGGACCAGTCAATTACAAGATTCGACAGGAGGGTAGAAGGAAGAAGGTACAAATCTACCATGTGAACCTGTTAAAACCTTGGAAGGAAAGCGCCAGTCAGCCCTCTTTAGTAACAAAAAAGGTTCCAGAATGCCAGGTATCCATTGAAGTCTCCCTTAGTCTTGGGAAGAAACAAGAATATGTGAATTTGGTAGCGAGGTTTCAAGATGTGTTTTCTGACATTCTGGGAAAGACACAGATCATTTAACATGATATTGAGACTCAACCTAGGGTGGTCATCAAACATAGGCAATATCACATAACCTAGGCAAAAAGGGGACTGGTAAAGCAGGAGGTAGACGAGATGCTTCACCTAGGGGTTACAGAATCAAATAGCGAGTGGAATAATCCAATCGTCTTAGTACCTAAGCCGTCAGGTGCGGTAAGATTCTGTAATGACTTCTCCACGTGCTTGAGACTGTTTATCCAGGAGCAGTGGCGTGTGTGGATAGATAATTGAAAATCTCCTGCCGGCACGCGCAGATTTCCAACCTCGGTTTCGTAGCGGTGAGTGACTCGAGGGGTATATGCCAGGAATTTGCAAGGAGAGAGATAAAAGACAGAAGAAAGCACCTAATAGTGCTGATCAATTTATTTGGATGTGATGAAAGCGATAAAAGTTCATACTCACAAAAAAGCCTCATAAACTGCTAGGAGTCCCGTTCCCTCTAAGCTGTAAATTAACTCCTCACACTCATGGCGCGCTGGTATGTAAAAAAGGGGCCCCCTTCTCTTCCAATAGCACCCTTGTGGGGAGGGAGAGGGAACAGGATTACCTTAGTTCTGAGGATAGCGGGTAGTACACAATCAGGGGCTTTAACCGATGCTTTTCAAGCACGGCTGTGCTCTTTATCAAGGTCCTTGATAAAGAGCACAGCCATGCTTGAAAAGCTATTGGAAGAGAAGGGACCCCCTTTTTTACATACCAGGAGTTAATTTACAGCTTAGAGGGAACGGGACTCCTAGCAGTTTATGAGGCTCTGTGGAAAGTCCCTTCAGTAATGGGAGGGAAAGAAGGGAGGAATCCAAGAAAGGAGGATTCATCATTTAGTGTTTTTACTATTTTAATAAAAGTTTTTGGATGAGACTTTCTGTGCAGAGATTCTTTATTGGATTGAAATACCAGAGAGAAAAAGATACCTTTGAAGAGCATAACCCCAAGGGGGTTGTGAGTATTATCAGTGGTGTCCACGGGCCATTGCCGTTGGTTACTGCGCAAGGGAGAGGTGTTTTTTTGGTTGTTGCAGGAGGACGCCGGGACACAGGGATCACTGGAGCTGCAGAACGGAGACTGACGCTTAAACATCAAAGGATTTAAAAACCTGCATTGAAGTGCTTTGTGATAAAGACAAATGAAGTGTGAGTAGATACTTACCTTGGGTTCAGGTGACTGATTTTGGTGGGCTGCACAAAGTTCTTTGCCTTTTTTCTTCCATTATATCTGAGGACCGGGATCGGAACCTATAGGGAGGAAAACAGTGAAAGGAAAGGAAAGGAATTATTGTCGGCTTACTGATCAAGATATATACCACAGCGTGACCGGAGAGTGGACCTCGTGGGGGAAGCAGAAGAGAGACCCTGAGAAGGAAAAGATATTACTAGATGCCTGATGATCAAGACAAACAGAGTGTGAGTAGACATCTCTACTGTGAATGTGACACCAGTTGGGGTTAAACGTCATTGCACTATATATTTTTTATATTTTTTCTTCTTTCGTGGTGGAGAAAAACAACAGAAGGGAAGAAAGAAATCAATAAAGAGAAGATTAAGAAAGTGACTACTGTAAAAATCGACTGTTTGAAAAGTTTTGGAAAATTGGACTGATTTTTCCGAAGGTACAATAATACTTGAACTTTGATTTGAACCTTATTGTATGAAGGAAGCGCAGTGACCAGTGCCTTCATTTTTGTGTTATCTGATACCATGGGTTGATTGGTCTGGAATATTCCAGACCAACTACTACAGAAGGTCTAAGGGGTATATACCTTTAAGGGTTTTGGTCGCTGCAGCTACGAAGAGGGCACAGACACCTGGAATATTTTCTTTTTTGGTCTTAAAAAGAAAGTCTCCAGACAAAATAACGTGATCCAGACTAGTGGAAAACGCTTGGCAAGACTTAAGAAGAGCTTTATATACAGAGCCTGCCTTGCAAGCTCCTGATTTTACAAAACAGGTTGTGTTGCAGACAGATTCCTCTGGGACAGGAGTAGGGGCAGTCCTGTCACAGGAGGTAGATGGTGAGAAGAAGCCGGTACTCTACCTTAGCCGCAAATATATATATACATATTTTTATGTACTTCAGTGCACGCTATGCCGCTACAGCAATAATTCAGCATTATAAGAAAGCGGTATTCAGAGATTTGTATAAACAACAGATTCAAGGTCTCTGAGTGCCGCTTTAAAAAAAAATAAAAAAATAAGAAAAACTAAATATACACACACGCGCGTGCACACACACACACACACACACACACACACACGACACTTACCTCTTTTCTGCTTCTCACATTTCTTCCTTTTTCTTCTTCCTTTTCCTCCTTCCTCCAGAAGCCTGGCAGAGGACACAAAATTGTGACTGATATGCCTACATATACACACACACACACACACACACAAATATGTATCTATATACATATAAACAATTATAAATTATATCTACATAGATATAGTTGTAACGCTCAGAGTACCATCGCTGCACTCCCCTGACACTCCCCCTTGCCCCAGCGTGTTAACACTCGCTTACGATGATTGAAGGCTACCTTAACTTCAGCCGGCGTAAGCGAGTGTTAATACGCTAACGCCGCCCTCCCAGCTTCATTACCCTCCCTCCCCCTGCCCACCTGCACTAACTGCAACGTAGTAACTGAGGGGAACGCCCCCTCCAGCGTTACTACGCTGCTGCTACGGATGCCCGATCCACGAGCTGATCTTACGCTTACGCCCGGCGTATTACCGCAGGGCAGCATAGGGCTGGATCAGCCCCTATGTGTATAGATAGATAGATAGATAGATAATAAAGCTTACCTTAATGTTGATACTAATATATATACTGATATAAATTATGCTAATACTGTGTGTGTGGATAGATAGATAGATAGTAAAGCTTACCTTCAACAGTAGCTGGTCTGTTCTGAGCTCTGATTGGCTGCCTGCCTATAACACAGCCTGTCAGGAAACTGCCCCCAGCGTTGCTGTAGGACGTCTCCCACTGACACCAATAAAGAGTGGCTGGGGTTGTTGTGTCAGTAAAGGCTGACAACTGACCACTGACCTCCCCCTCCCATTCCCCCAAAAGAATCTCCGGACTCTTTTAAAATCAATAACTTTGTTATGTACGATTACCGGTACACAAAAGGGGCTGACACCTAATTTACGCTTGTTGTAAAGCGTGCATGGGTCAGGATCTAGCCATATGTCCTCACAAGATTTATCACAAAAAAGATGGTGAAAAATAACAAAGCAAAAAGACTAAATGGCACATCACACCAAAACGAACAGCCCATCCACTGTGGTGTACAAATAAGATAAAATATATTCTGCAATATGCCTCAGTTACACACTGTCCAGTTGCATTCTTGACAGTCATATTGGGTACTTTTATAGATTAAGTGGACAGTGTGTATGGGGCATAAGAATATACAACACAGTATTATATTGACACCATTGGTTGAATTCAGAGTTAAGACAGAATTACATACACTAGCCTCCGCACTGGAAGAAAATAAAATTATTTGAGTACTGTTTTTTATTGCAGTTTAAAGTAAATTAAAATAAATGTGCTCCTGTGTGACATAACCTTATTGTGCTTGCACATAACTTAGCATAGTGTTTAGTGTCTAGTCTAAAGTTTAGCACAGGGGAACATGACCTGCTGGTTTAGTAAAGTTTAGTAAACAGAGATTTTTCCTTGTAGTTAAACCAGAATCGTAACAATAAATTGTGTTCTGTAGCAAGAAATGACAGGGCCTCAGAGTAAGATTGGCATGGGCCCTCTATATAACTTAACGAATACATAGCCACCACAATGTCTGCTTTATCTCCCCTCAGTATCCAAGAGGGCAGAGTTCTAATTGCATTAGGAGTAATTTGCCACATTAGTGTAAATTATATATGCAGTCAGTTTATTTTCATTATTTTCCAAATCATATAACTGCTGGGATAAATTTGTTATGAAGCCATATTACATTTGTACCTTAAATGCATTTTGTCCTTTGGGACTCCAGTGCTGTTTCTCTATAGATTCTTAGCCCATAAGACTCTGCCTAGCTCACAAAAGATGCCTGAAAATCTGTTTTCAACAGGGTAATTGATGAATGATTTTAGAGTGCTAGAATTTTGTTTAACCGATCTACTCTGTTATGGTTCTTGTTTCTATCTTTCCTTGGCAGAATTTACAATGGCTAAAAAAGATGTATAAAGCTATAAATCTTGAGTTAGAAGCAACAACAAAAAAAGCCAAATAACCTATGCACGCTAGCGATTTTACGGAACGCTGAATGTACATACCATCAGCGTAACTGTGAACGAAGGGGCAGGGGCATCCATACGATAACCGTAGTTACACTTTGTAGGCGGAGGGAGGCATTTTAATTGGACAGTATGGGCTGGGTTGGGCTGTAACGTACGGAAATCCATTACTTATGTCAGTACTTACGCTTTGTGATGTTAAGGTAGGGTTTGGGAAGCATAAAACAGCCTAAGTACGTACGAGCAAGGGGGGTGCCTAGAAAGTACGATAGCGTAAAGACGCCACGCGACCTAACGTAACATGCCCATAGGTCTGGATCTACCCCAAAGATGGCAAATCTGCTCTAATGATAGTATGCAGCAGTGCCAAGAAGCTGGGATAGTGCTGCAGAGGGGTGAGAGGGCTACAGCAGTGGACACAGAGGTTGTTAAGCGTTCTGCAGCTACAAGCCAGGCAGGGTCTGTACCAGATTGTATCCTCTGGATGAGAGGTTTCAGATTTGTGATCAGAAATATAGTGTAAAGAACAAAAATAAACAGTTCATTTAAAGTTATAATTAAAGAGGAATAAAAAGCTGTTATATGGGGCTATGCATAGTGCAATATATGTCATGTAATAAAACTTTTTATTCATTAATTGTGTCCAAATTATCTCCTATATGCCTATAATAATATATAATATATAGTTGTAGGACTATAGAACCCTATTATGGGGGAAAATTTAAGCAGCATTAAGAAGGATTAAAGAACTTTCTGCCACGCGCATGAGCAGTAAATACTAATGTCAGCGGCTAGCGTAATATCGCTTGCGTACCTAGGTCTGGCCCTATATGTTTAATAAAGCTTTCTATTTCTCCTTAATTATAACTTCCATAATATGAGCATAAGGATGCAATGATTGTGTGTATTGTATAGCAGTGACTAGATTGTGGTCTATATTGTAAGGCTATCACAAGAAAGAGCAGTATTTTATTGTGGTTACAAGAATGTGTTCTTTATTTTCTGACACTCGCATGGAAGATGCAATATATAACGGTCACTTGTGTTAAATTGCAATGCAATTTATAGTTTGCAGGGAGTGCCAAACACCCTAGCTCCTAGCTCCTGAGTCTCCTAGTATGTGACTGTGACCAAACTACATTATATTGCTGTTAAAGTGCACAATGATAGCATAAGTGAGATAGTAAAAGGGTCTTAGCAATATTGTAATTAATGTCCCTGGTGGAAAACTTTAGCCTGGACCCAGTCCAGACTCATAGATATACCAGCATGGCTCTATTTAGAGGATGTTATAGACATTCTAATTCTGAGAACTGGTATGAATGCTGTGATGTGATTTCATCATGCAGTGCACCACAATTAAAAAAGAGCCTCCTTTAACTATCTAACAAACTGTGCTGGTTCTTCTGTGGTCATAACAGTTTAAATTACATAAATGTGCCCATAAAGAATTCACAGTAACAGTGGAGAATTTGTTACCAAGGTCATCCCCATTGATAAGACAATGACTCTTAACTAGACAGGAAAGACTGTTTAAAGTGGGGTTCATTAATGATATTGCAGTCATAGAAACATAGAAAGTGATGGCAGATAAGAGCCACATGGTGCACCCAGTCTGCCCAGTTTTTTATCTAAAACTATACTGACCCTAGACCCTATTTACCCTATTTGCATAACTCGATCATCAGAGAAGACAAGAGACGAGCTGTAGAAATCACAAGTGCTTATTCCATGTTTGAAATAATAAAAATGGGAACAGGTGTCCGCATAAGTTTATCTGAAACATGGGCAGCGGATGCACAAGTCCCCTCTGTTTCCGTCCAATCCAGAGCTGTGACTTTTGCAAATCTGGATACTGTAGAACAGACCGGAACGGTGCATCCATTTGCAACATGCAAACGGATGCCTATAGGCAGAGGCTGTGAGGTGTACTCACAGCAGTCTATAGAAGCTTGTATGTTACAGATTTATTTTTGTTTAACTTTTTAGACAATTTAAAGGCCTAAAAAACTTCCTACAGTCATACCCCTTTCACATCTCCCGCATAAACACATGTTTTTTCCCATTGGATCCTGGTCGAGGCTCCAAAGACTCGGGTGGAGGTGTGATATGAAATGTCCCGGGGGCCTCTACCAAGGTCTAAAAGAATAGAAGGGTTATTCCTTGGTCCGACCTGGATTAGGGGTACAGTGTGAAAGGTGTGACCCAGGTTTTTCAACCCGAGTCTCACCTACAGAAAGCCGATTGGAGGGATTTGTTTATTATTGTTATGGCAATAGTAAACAAATCTCTTGCACTAAGCAATGCTCCGGCCATCACATTGGGCCTGATCCAGAGCTACGTTTCCATTACGTTTCCTAGCGTAGCGTATTTACTATGCACTCCCCTTGGCAGTCCCCTCGCATGTACGTACTTTTGCCGTTTTACGCTTCCCGAACCCTACCTTAACTTTACACAGCATAACTACTGATGTGCGTATAGGCAGCATGTATTTACAAGCCTAAGCATGCCCATGCTGTAGGATATAAATTCCTCACCCCGCATGGGGTATGGCTGGCACGCGCCTACGTTCGTAGTTATGATGAAGATACGTGACTTGCCCATACGCTTTGAGTTACGTTGCGTAACATCTGCCGCGCGCATGTGAAGTAAGTACTAATGGGTGCTTTTACGCTAGCGGCTAGCGTAAAATCACTCGCGTACGTAACTCTGGATTTACCCCATTGTCACAGCAGACCCGGAGCCTGGAATTTCCTGGGTCAACAATAGAGTGTGAAAGGCATCATTCCAGGGTCTGTGACCTTGGGATGATCTGCCGCCCAGTGGCATATCTAGGGTGGGTTTTGTAGGGCATGTTCTCTGGGCGCCGATGGCTTTGGAGGCACCATCGGTGCCATCAGAGAGCATATCCGACAAAGCCTACCGCCGGTAACACAGATGAGAAGAGGATCCATTCCTTCTCCTCATCTGTGAAAATGACAGTTGGAGCAGCTGTCATTTTCACTGAAGAGAAGAGGGGGAGGAGCTTCCTCTCTTCTGTCAAAAAGACAGAATAAAACCCTGCTTACCTTATTCTATGACCCTGATAGCAGCTGCGGCGCGGCATCCACCAATCAGTGTTCAGCCGGACAGCACCGGCCTATAGGACACACTGCAAGATTAGTTCACTTTTACAGTGTGTCCGGCTGAACACTGAGGGGAGGATGCCACGCCACAGCTGCTCTCAGAGTCACAGAATAAGGTAAGCAGGGTTTTATTCTTTCTTGTCCTGGAGGGGGATGGGTGCATAGGAAGGGAGGAGGGGCACATTTTGGGCATTTGTCCTGGGCGCCATTTAGGCTATTTACGCCCCTGCTGCCGCCATAGCAATATCCTGGGTTGTAAGACCTGGGATTTTGCTAGGGTGCAGATGTGAAAGGGGTATTAGTAAAATAATGCCTGATTAGAACAAGTGGCAATTCTCTGCTTGCCAGGCTTAAAAGAAGTTACAATCTTAGAAAAACTTGTTTTAAATAATAAATGGTTGTTCAATTTAATAATTTTATACTAAAAGTAAGGCAATTTATTGAAATAAAATAGGCTCCATCTTACACAAAAATTTTAGGTGCAAGCACAGGGAATTTGCCATTGCACTAACCCAAAGCCCACTGATGCGGACACAGGCGTATAGGCAGCAGTGCGCCCATCCTTTTGTGCTTGCCCCCCTTGTGCACATGTGCTGATTCCCGCTGCACTTCCACTTAAAAAATAAGTTTAATCTGCTTCCTCTTGCACTATATTTAATTTTGCATTTTAAACCCAATTAAATTAAACACACATAAAACAGAAATAGACAAAAAAAATACAAAATAATGTATATTTTATTAAAATTGACTAAGCTTAATGCTAGCATGATATGCTGATATTTGCATAGATCATAAAATGTAGTAAGAACATGAAAAATAGTACATCGTGTTTTAAAAGTGCTTTCATTGTGCAGTTGTCAGCAGAGCTGATGCTAGGGTATTCAATGCAAACTATGAATTTGTACCCCCCCCTCTCCTAATAAGGTTTAACACTAGTGACCTTCCTACATTACGATATCCATGTAAGCATCATAAAATACAGTGCACATCAGAAATAATATCACACTGATGCGCTTCTAACCTCTGTCGCAACTTAGCCTCTGGAGAGTCCACCTCCAACACAAAATATGTGTGTTGAGCTGTCCATTATCTCTATTGCACTTTGTAGTTAATGTATTTATTGATTATTGATATTATTGTTGCAGTAAAGTATATGATTTATTTTATATCTGCTTAAACATTTGTCTCTTTTCTCTGCCTTATTACTCTGTGAGGAAATTTGTACATAAGAAGAAAAGAGGGCATTTGGACCTTACAGCTATCTTACTGGGGATTATTATGGACTTCCTACCTTTAATTTGGTTCTATAATTAATTTGATCACCGGTATGCCTATATGACTTGATTTTTTTTATCCTCAACATTTTTTCTCTTCCCCATATAAAATACAGAGCAAAATCATGTAACCACAATAAAAGAAAGCAAATTCTAGTCACTACTATACTATACAATTCCCACTGCATCCAAGTGACTGCCATGCAATACAGACGTCATCCTAGTCACCCCATACAATACAGACTGCATTCTAGTGATCGCCATACAACACCCACTCTCTTTATGACCACCATGCAATACTCAATGCTTCCTATAGAGAGACTCACACACTACACAGGTATCTTAGTGACAGCCAAACCATACAGACATTTTAATAATGACCGTTATACCATGCAGAACGCATCCTAGAGACTGCCATACAATACAGATTCCATCCTTCTGATCACTACATCAGGATTGGAGCTCAGCATTACTGTTCACTGTTTCATACTTGCTGCTTGCTACTTGCTGACTACATGTTTGTGAAATGACATTCACAGTTTAAAGTGCATTATGCGATCACAAGGCTCATTCAGTATTGGAAAAGCTAAGCATGTAGACCAGACATGCACCACAAGAGCTTTTATTTCTCACACATTCGGTGATCATTGCTGAAAAGGGCCTGCTATCAGCCGCAGCAGTTAAACAGGACAGCTGATAGCAAAGCCCTTTTCAGCTGTCCTGTATAACTGCTGCATCAGCCGACAGCAGGAAACCGATTGCTTTACGGCCAGTGTCATACAGAAGAGCTGGAAGACGGCAAGCACCGAGGAGGAGAGACACAAAAACATCTAAGATAAGTAAGGTATAAATAAGGGAAGCTGGAGACCAATGAATGGGTAATATTGGGCAGCTGGAGATATATGATGTGGGATACTGGGAAACAAACACACAACTGAAATTGTGAGCCCAATATCCAGAGTTTTGACAGATGCAACTCTGGATTGGATAGGATAAGAAAGTGCTAGGATAGGTAGTACTGATAATAAACATGCAAACAGAATCATCTTAATCATTCAGGGATGTAATTCTCTCCGACCAAACCCCCACACCCTTGGATAAACATAAAATGGAATAGTTAAAGAAGACTTAATCAAAACACACATACATTATATGTCAAATATCCATGATAAAAACAACCTTTAAAAGATGGAAAAAACTTCTGAAACTAAACAATGTAAAGGTCACTCCCAAAGCAGTATAGATAGAGAACAGCAACAGGTGCGGGAGACCACTGATGACAAAACACAGGATGATGGCTAAAACTGTAGATTTCTGATCACTGTTGTCAACAATGACTGCTAATGAGTGGGGCGCTGACACTGTGCACACTGGCACTGACACGTTTCAGGCACTTATGTTCTTTCTCAAAGTCCTGTTCGGCAGTGTAATTCTCTTGGAGATATTTGTAGTTCCGGGAGTTCTGGTGTAATTGATTTGGTTGATGTTTAATGATGCACTTGTGGTAGATGACTGGCAGCATGTGTCAAAAAATGAGCTTATTAATAAGCTCATTACAAATATTCCCAGGAGACATACACTGCTGTGAGGAAGGGCATAATTGTCCGAAACTAGTGAGCCAGCAGTGTACACAGCATTAGCTCCCCTTCCACCTGCAGTCTATATTGACATCAGTCATCAGGAATCTACAACCATCATCCCAGTTTTTGTCAGATGTTCCCAATTTACATTAGTTCAGGACTGACCTTTATGTTGTTAGTTTCATGTTTTCCTATTTTTTAAAGGATGTTTTTTATCATGGATAATTTATATGTGTTTTGTTTAGGTGTTCTTTCACCAGTCCATTTTATTTTATGTTTCCCTGTGGTCAGGGGAAAATAACATCTCTGATGGATTAAGATTATCAAAATGACACATAGAAAAATATACTCACTGCACTTTGAAAGAAGGATTGAACTTTATAATTGCAGTCCATTGGCATTTTGAGTATCACTAGCACTTTCCAATGTCCTCCATGATTATGTATAATCATATGTTAAACCTAATAGCAGCAAACAGGTTAAGGGAAATCCATAAAGAATATATAACTTAAACTCCACAGAAGATATAATGTCCATAGTTCCAATGTATTCATTTCACCCAATAAAGTTTCTCATTTACTCATAACAAAACAAATGTACGAGGTGGGGAGAATAAAAACAGTCAGATAAAGAAAACAATGTTTAACTTACAGTGAATTAAAATAAGTTGCTTTGCTACAAAAATAAGTAAACATGACATAAAAATCAAAAGCAAATACAGTAGTTCCACAGGAAACAACAAATGCCCTACCCAGGGAGATGGTAAGTAGAGCAGATCGATCCGGGGGCTGTGGTATGGACGTCCAGGCAGCAGGATGCATGAAAACCAACCCAGAGATAAGCCGGCACAGCATGCTAGATGGGAAATTTCCGGAAGCCACTGAACAGGACATTTGCATGTTTCAGGTACTAAGGGCCTGATCCAGAACTACGCCCGTAAGCGTAACTTTGTCTTAAACTACGTACTGCACATGCGCCCAGCATATGTTTCCTTTTGTAATTGAAATTAGGTCACCCGTAACATTTGCATAATTATGCGGCCAAATGGGCGGGCCTATATTACGATACCCATAAATACACTCCAGTTACAGAATGTGGGCCGTATGCAGAGCTCCGGCCGCATTGCATTTGCGGCCGGAGTTTTCAGCAATGTGTTACTGTGCATGCGCAGTAATTTTGTTACATAATCTACATTACTTTTTGCAATGCAGATTGCGTATACGCGGTCTTTAAGACCACGTATATGCAATCTACGTTACAAAAAGTAACGTAGATTAAGTAACAAAATTACTGCACATGCGCAGTAACACATTGCTGAAAACTCCAGCCGCAAATGCAATGCGGCCGGAGCTCTGCATACGGCCCTGTAGGTGGGGGGAGGCATTTAAATCGTACAGTATGGGCAGGGTTTCGCTGTACCGACCAACGTGTAGTTACGTCCTGCCGTAGGTACACTTGTAAAAGTTAAGGTAGTAGTTACGTCCTGTCGTAGTTACGCTTGTAAAAGTTAATGTAGGGTTCAGCTGGCGTAAGGCAGTGAAATTACGGCCGACCGAGGGGAGTGTCCAGTGGAGTGCATAGTATTTACGCTGTGTGTAAATATTAACAGCGCTCGTTTATAATTCTGGATCTGGACCTAACTTCTCTATCAAAATCACTTTCATTGCACTTCTATTGTATGGCCAGCAGCAGTAAAGAGAGCTTTCCATTCTGCAGAAGATGCAGAGCTTTCATTACTGTATTACTGCTATACTGCTAGTTATGCAGACTGACAGAGTACTTTGGCCAGGAGTTGGACTGATCACACTAGTGACCAGAGCTTCTCCATTAGCTGCACTGGTCTCCTACTGAAACAGACAGAAGACTGACTCAAATAGTGCAGAGACTAACTGGAGGCCCATACAGCCAATCAGCTTCAAGGACCTCCTGTCAATCTCGGCAGCAACTCCCTCTTCAGCCAGGATTATCGGTCAGAGACCCAGAGAGGTAGGTGGCACCGATATTGGAACCTTTCCCTAGTGAGAAATTGTCCTGTTTATAGGGCCACCTCTTGCTGTATCGATAATCTGCATAGTGTATGGTCAGTTTAGCAATAAAGGCTACCATTAATTAAAATCTCTTCAATCTTATTCTTACACCAGCTCTGGTAAACTCAGAAAAACAGTACTGCTGTGCTCATAGCACTAAACTGACCATTTTCTCATTTTAATATAGTCTGTCGAAACCGAATCAAAACATCGGTATCAGACTTAAATATAAAAATTAATCTCTGCAAAGGTTTATGAACTAAAGACCTCAGAAAAGTGCATGAAAATTGAACACGGATTTACGCGGGCTTTTCTATCGTACGATATTACTCTTTAATAAACACACTGACATTCATATTTTCATATAGGACTTATGCATGTTTAATTTTATATTTGCAGATGGTTTAATTAGCAAATTGTCGGCGATCGATGTATGAATGTTATACTTATATCATATTTAGACTTGTAGTGTAGAAACAATGCTGTATAGTGATCCTATTTTCCGCTGAAAGATCGCATAAAGCGATCGCAAGTTATAGGTATTAAGAAAGAATGATATGAAATGTTTAGTCAGATAATATTGCTAGATAGGCTTGGAAACCCTGTTCAATTATGCTGATTAACCTCTGGAGTGGAAACAAAGAAAGACCCCAAGACCAATGATGAGCCAGGAATCCAGAACGACCGTGAGGATTCTCCAATCAAGATGCGATCGGTTACCTCTTTGATCCTAACTGTTAAAAGATGATGCCCAGGCTCTGAAGGCCAGAAGGGCTTTTGTACTGAAGTCTTTTTGTACTGGTCCGCTCTGCTGTCTCAGGAGATCGTCACTTTTGGATTAACCCTTTTCTTTCCGTTTTAAATATACTTTTTGTGAGTTGGACAACATCATCAACTGGTTTGGTATTTTCAGGTATAATTGTGAATTACCGCACTGCGTACTTTTGAGGGTACGGACTCAACAAGGGGAACATCCCGTTCCACTAGCGCATAAACACGGAACCGAACCTTGGCGAATGAGCCACTTTGTGTCCCCTTTTTTGTGCTTTCTACTATTGTGCATGTGCACAATGCTAAGAAACGCTATGCTTAAAAAATAGGTGTAAATGCAGCTCTGGATCAGCCCCTATTACTAATTAATAATAATAATAATAATAATTATTATTATTATTATTTCAATATTGTGTGCTTTCCTGGTTTAATGAATTGTTCTTCACTTCCTTTCTTTAAACCCTTGAGAATCATCTGACATGGACTTCACCTGGGTGTATATTACATTTTTCTAAATGGGGGGAAAAAAAGCTAATATAGTCCCTGGTGAATTCCTGAAAAGCTTCCTACTAATGGACGTAGTCTGTGTGAAGTAATCTATTTCAGCGATGTTTGTTGTATAAACACATTGATTATAACAGATACAAGAAAAGGGAGAGCTTCAGCAGCCTGGCGTGCAAGGGTAAACATCCTTGGCGATGGATCTGTTTTTAAATTCATATACAAGTGTATTAACCTCTTCTGGATCGCTTGTAACGCTATGGCAAATATGATTAGGAAAAAGACGTGTCACAAAGTAGTTGTTCAAAAACTAAAATTGCCTTTCGTCCTGGTGTTCCACCACATTCTGTATTGAACATTGTTTATGAAATATTAACTCTGCTTTTGTTTGACCCCAAAAATAACAGTCTAGACACCAAGCAGACAACAGCAACCTATCAACAGCTGTCTGACTTTAGATCTCCTGATGTATCTTGAGTGGGTCATCAGGCAAACTTTATTTTCAGTGGTGCATAAATTAATTACACGCATTTAATAACCAAAATATCATTAGATTTCCCCTTTAATATCATCAAGGCAATGCGCCAGGGAAGCTCTTAATAGTTCAGAGGGCCATAACAGGCTATTATCCCTGTGTAATGCTATTACAGAACCAATTAGGTACCATTATGCTGTGTATTTCTTTCTTCTTTTTTTCTGTTTATGTGATCTGATCCAATCACTAGCCTTAGTCGAACGTTTCAGGCTTGGATACTTTAGATTTTGCGTTTGGCTGAAAGACACTCTTCTCTTCTGCCTCCCTCTATCGCTCCCCACCCTTTCTATTTTTCTGTCTCTGATGCATTTTAAAAAGTAATTGCTGGGGTCCCGCTGCATATTATTTACAGGGGAAAGAAGCCATAAATCCAGTTACCCCATGCTGAGAACAAAATCAAACTTTGTCTTTGCTACCGCTTGCAAAGAGCAGCTATGCGCAAAGAGCCCCCTAAAAGCCATCCTCGCTGACAATTAGAGGGCTGATTGCCAGTTACAAGCAAGCAGCTTGGATCCTCAGGGCATCAGGAGCAATCTGTGCCAGTGAAGAGGAGGAGGCTGCACACATTGGAGAGCAGCAAGTCACATACCTACACCTGGGGAACAAGCCTCGGTAACGGTTATCTGCGAACCGAGACTCACAAGAGCTTGCACTCTCCTTGTCCTGTGTCTGAGTGAGTGTGTGTGTGTGTGTGTGTGAGTGAGTGTGTGTGTGTGTATGTGTACTGTACACACTCACACACACACACCATTCAGGGCAACTCGCTATTGTTTCTGATTATCCCATCATATATTCTTCCATCACTGATGGAGATCAGCTATTGATAAGGTCTGAGTCGTTAATCATTTATTCTGGAATAAGACACACACATGAAAACGTTTTGTCCACGCTATAGCCACGTCATGTCCTCTTAAGCCCGACCAGTGTCACCCCTGGAGCTGCTCTCAGCTCTGCCTGGGGAAGAAGAGGAAGGCTTTTAAAGTGCTGCTGTTTGCTGGAACGTGACGCGCTGCACCTCGTGACTCATTAGTGGTACCCAGCAGACCTATCCATGTTACTGACTGTACACAGCGCAGCAAATAATCCGATTAGGGCCAATTATGCGTGAGATTATAAAGGCAAGTGCTGGAAGGCGAGGCAAGCATCACCCAGCAGCACACAGACAGCTGGCCTTTCATCCAAGCTGAGACATTGCATTCAGCACTGGGAAGAGAAGAGTTCTTAGTCCTACTTGATCTCAATTAGCCTATAGCCTTCTTTCCCCATCTGACCCAGTCATTATCTTGCTGTGTCCATAGATCTTCAATCTTGAGTACATCGTCTCCAGCTGAATCACAGGTTTTCCCCAAGTTTTCCCTGACTGCAAGGTCCAAGCTTTTCAGTTGAATTTGCTCTATGACAAAGCTCATAAAGTCTCTGTGCTCTAGTAGCCTTTCCCTGTTCATCATCACCCTGTCTTGTTACTAGTTCTGACTATTAAGCAACGTATTCCTAAAATCCCATATTCAGACTTTAAGTTGAAGTGAAGGAACTACCGACGGAAAGGCTCTTGTATCCAGGTAAGACAGCATTTTAAGAAAATGAATAAAAGTACACATTAAGTTCTGTTACTTATGTTTCTTTACTGTTTTTACTGTAATACATACACTTACTTGTCTATATTTGGAGCGTTTTAATAGTCAGAAAGGCTTTCTGCATGTTTTGTATTAAGTTTCTGTTTCTATATATATTTATTTATTATTATAATTCGTGCCTGATTTACAAACCTGTCTTGAGTTTGGTACCTAATTATTGTACGGACGATAGATAGATAGATAGATAGGTTTCCTTACGTTGGTCAATTGAATATTATCAGAAGTACAGTACAGGAAAATGTATCTATCTTCTATCTATCTATCTATCTATCTATCTATCTATCTATCTATCTATCTATCTATCTATCCTATTGGTATAACCTATAATCCAGTATAGGTATTCACACGATGATCTAAATATTTACCTTTTGATTTGTAGGTGAAAAAGCACTGGAAATGTTCTATTTCCACTGTCCGCCTCAGCTTGAAGGTAAGAATGTTCCCTCCATGACATAATCATATTCTACATATGTAAAGTAAGGAAATGCTCAATTTTTCTTTTAGATTTCATGACACACTAAGTACTAAAAAAATTCAGTGTTAAATTGAAGTAAAGAGGCCCTGAACAATAACTTTTTACCTTTGTTTACCGAAGTATTTTAAGGCATTGCTTTATGCAATAAAACTAAAGGGAATTCCAGATTGAAACCGTATTTTCTAAAACAATGAACAGATTATTCCTTTTATTATTAGTAGAATTCCTCACCTGTCTTGCCATACAATGATAAATGTTATCTCACTTTAAGGTACACACGTATCAACCTCATATTAAAGAAGAGATATGGGCATATGCGAAGCTCTCCTCACATTATAGAGCACAGCTTCCCACAACCGTTTAGCCGGGCTCACTAATGCTGCATAAAATATGAAGCCAGCCTAGAAAGTCCCACATTCATTTCAGTAAAAGACTGGGGGAGGTAAATGGGACTTGTGTAGGGTAAAGTCTGCCTCTCCCACCTGCTCACTGGAGCCTGAGGGCAGAGTAGATAGATCTAGCGACACAGATGTTCACTGTCCAGGGCTGTGTCACATTCACACAGCTCTACCCAACACATCAATCTTTCATGTTGTTTTACAAACATCCTGTGCAAAAAAAAACCCATGAAAGATTTTACAGCCCTTTTAGTGCCTGAGGGTGGGTAGCGGTATGGGCACTGCCACGCGTTGTTTGTTGTGAAATGGTTAAGGTGGCAGTCTCAAATGAAAGCCTCTACTTTTGCCTCAGGTGCATACATAGGAAATAAACCAAGCTGATAATTAATAAATACAATCAATTATCGCCTTTAATTAAATACTAAATCTTTTTTTTATCTGAATTTTTTTGGGAAAGGTTTCTGTATATTGTCGTGCCTCAGGCAGTCATTAGTCAGAAAAGAAGGGGTCTGTCCACAGAGACCCTCATGAACGTTTTTTCTCGTTCCACATACAAAAATTTGGGATCACTTCTGATTATATGTCATTATTAGATGTTGTTTATTAACAAAGAAAATACAACTTGCAATTCCCTAGGCTTTTGGCAACATTGTTTATTATTATTATTATTACTATTATTATTAATAATATTTATTTATTATCATTATTATTTATTATTATTATTATTATTATTATTATTATATTGAGTTTATACAATAACAGCATCACTATTCAATGGCAGTTTCACAATTTCTGTACTAGACACCATCCCTCCTTTTTGTTTGTAATATACAATCATTCAATTTATTTATTTTACATATGTTATTTTGAAGCCTTTCAAACAATTTTGGTCTTTTCTCAAATAAATTCCATTTTGGATGCTCTTTCCTCGTGTTAGACCGGGTCTGATTCCTGGAGTAATGTGCGCATTGAGTCCTTTGATTAGTAAGAAAGCATTTTTATTTAATAGTCGGATTAATACATACAGACATCACACGGCAGTAGCTGGGAATTCTAGATTGTAGGACTAGATTTGTGATTTACTGGACTTATAAAGTATTTGTGGGCACTGGCACAACTATGCATTGGGGACACCTCCACATTACACACATGATGCGTGGGCGTCCTAATCCTAATTTAGTGTTTCTGTGTTTTATTACATTTAGGTGCACATTTTATTATTTGTCCTGGTTCTGATCCGGGTATTTAGTTTAAATATATTTCGATCATTGAGTGAAAAATAAATATTTACCTTTATTAGAGTTGTCATTTTTAATGCTCTATACATTGTGAATGAACATAATTACATAAATAGCAGCGATAGTGGTATACTCTCATCCCTTAAATCTACTTTTCCAGCATTAATGTCGTTAAGTTCGGCATAATGCTGGTAATAAAAGGGATTGTGTGGCGGGGATGGGGGACTCTCGTATCAGGAGGAGAATCAGCAGCATTGCTTTTCCCTTTCAGTAGGATCCCCTTCCTTCGGGAGCCATTCTGCAGCTGAGTTTGACGATGGATTCCTGCGCAGAAAGCAGCGGAGAAACCGGACCACGTTCACCCTGCAACAGGTACAGAGATATAATAGAGAGCTCGTCCTCTGGGACGCATCCAACTCGCTCTCCTCTCAATCCCCATCGCTATGTGTGACCACTGCTGGAGTATTTTACATCGGAGCAGCTACAGCAGCTATCCATTTATTAATTAGCCGGTTTACATACTGTCAGCCTTTGATCAAATTAGCAGTTATTCATGTAATATTGAAATATCATAGATTGCTCATGTACACCCGATTGATTTAAAAGGCAACATAGCCGTTTAACGACAAAGAAAAAATGGTATGTTACATCCTTGTATGAATGTACTTGAAGAGAAATGGTTAACAGAAGTACATTGTTACAAAAAAAGCACATGTATTTATTTAATAATCAATATAAAATCTATCTTATCTATCTATCTATCTATCTATCTATCTATCTATCTATCTATCTATCTTATCTATCTATCTATCTATCTATCTATCTATCTATCTATCTATCTATCTATCTATCATGCAGGGTAAACACATATTACAGCTATACATAGAATTGTATTGCTTATAGAAATTAACTATTACATGAATTAATTTTGCTCACACAAAGTCAAAAATATTTTTTTTGGCTTATTCTAAATAATCAGACAATAAATAGATATGTATGACTTTATTTTGTATTAAATGTTTCATAATAACCTACTAGAATAGCTAATAGAATAATGTTATATATTAAATTCCACCTGAAACCTCGTGATATTTAAAATAAATAAATAAATAGCCATGGAATACATGGAATTCAAAATAAGAGCTTTTGTGTTGTAGCAAGATAATAAGTCTGTATACACATTAGTATTTGGCTAGATATTGAATATTGAAACACAAACAGGTTCATAATACTGAAGCAGATTTTAACCCCCCCCCAGCTGAAACATAATTCACATTAATAGTTGTTTGTGCATAACATAATTAGAGAGCACATTCCTGTAAAATAATACCAAATATGTGCAGTGTTGGAATGAAAACTAGGTTATGATCAACACATGGGGAACATTTTATTTCTACTTTTTGTTTTGTATAGGTTTTTATATGGCACTGACATATTACATAAACATGGACATTTATCAAATATATGTTGCATTCACATACTTTTATTAGATTTATACAAAATCCTAACTGTACAAACAATAATTTAAGTTTCTCTTTTACTGAGGGATTTGGTTTTTAAAAGCAAACCACTTATCTGAGCATAGTGATATGTAACTGCCCTCTAACTCCCCGATACATTACAGAATTTTCGGACCTGAACCAGAGTTGTGGAGATGCATAGGCATTGCAGTGGAAATGTGTACACTGAATCTAGAGTGGCAAATAGACTGAAAAGTGTAATAGAGCAACCTATTAAAAGTTGCTTATTTCAAAGCATCTTCTCACATACCGTGTTTTATTATAATAAATGTTTTAAACATTTAAAAATCATTAAATGACACTCTATCTATCTATCTATCTATCTATCTATCTATCTATCTATCTATCTATCTATCTATCTATGATTATTATTATTTATTAAGAATCCCCCAGCAAACTGTCTGGCAATGTACTGCTATTCAATCATAAAAAGACATTTAAAATTGAAAGTAGTCAGTATGGCATAGTTTAATGTAGTGCAGTTTAAAACTTGTTTTAGTCATTAATTAGATGATTATTGCTTGTCAGCTGAGTGTCGGGTCTGTAGGGCAGAAATTTAACTGAGTGTAGGGACTTTTATTGAAAATATCCGGTTGCTGATCTGCTTGCAACTGCACTTAAAGCGCCCAGATGCTCATTTAAATATAGTGGACACCCCTTTCCCCTAGTGCTAGGCACATGGAAGCGATCACAGTGGATCAATCGCCTGTGCTGCACATGCGCAATGTAAAATAAAATAAAAAGTCAATGTTCTTACACCTAAAGAACTCTGGATCAGGTCCCTTTATGTGAGAGAAGAACAAATTACAAGTTACAAAACTTGGAAGCTACTGAGCTTTGTACAATAGAAATGACACATCTTGTAGTAACATATTTAGGTATATAGCATTTACACCCCAGAGGTCTCTTTAGCCTTCATTCAATAGTTAGCACACTCCTTGTTAAAATACACCCCTTGTGCCTGGCATCGTTTTTACCAATATCACCCGCTTTGTTTAGCTTTTAAATCTCCTTGTAATTAGCCATGAGAAGTTCTCCCTGCTGATACCTGTCTATTTTACTCCAGCTGGAAGCCTTAGAAGCTGTGTTCGCTCAGACTCACTATCCTGATGTGTTTACTAGAGAAGAACTTGCCATGAAAATTAATTTAACTGAGGCAAGAGTACAGGTAAGCAACCTAAAGCGTACACATCGACTGAAATGACTGATATGGTTGATATGACTTTTCTTTCTCTTTTGAAATTGTGAAAGCTAAATTTAAAATGATTCTCAAAACTTTGTCTTGATCACCATTAATGGCGCCTAAATAAATTAAAAGACTGCATTAAAGACTGATATTTGGACAAAATAGTTATACAAACCTTTTATAAATGTATGATACAAAGTAAGTAAAAACATTAATATTTTAAAATAGTAAATAAAAAATGAGCAATAACTCTCATTTGTAACATGCATTATGCATATATCACAGTTTTAATGACCTTAAGTGATCAATTATTGTCTTGATTTTCAAAGCAAGTCCCAATGAAAGAAAAGCACCAGTGCATCTTATTAGGAAATAGCTGTGTGTTTTAATTAAAATGTTTAGCATGTGTCCACGTCTGTGTGTTCTGTGCTCTTGGAATGGGGGGGCTCCACTATATTTAAACTAGAACGTGGGCGGCTTAAATGGATGCACCTTCTTCATACCCAGAATTGCAAATTGAAACTCTAGAAAGGATGAACGCAGTTTAAGCAGCGGATTTGCGCATTTGTTTCTCAAAAACTCTGAATCAGCCCTTTCTCTCATGAAGGGAGGAGAGAGAGAGAGAGCGAGAGCGAGAGAGAGAAAGAGAGAGAGAGAAGATATCAAAATGAGAAATGTTTTTCCCATAATGTGCAGGTGACATAAATACATAAGCTAGGCGCTCGTCAATACCAATGCTGCTTCTCTAAGCCACTGTCAGCCCTGTTCATGTGGTGAAGTTTAATCTGAATCCCACCCACACTCCCTCAAGTTCTCTGGTTTAATTGTGTTATACGGTCAGACTCTATGCCCAAGTTACCCAATAATATCTGCCAACACCCAAATTTTCTCACTAAAAGCGTGATGTCATTTTTCATTAATATTGTCATTGTTTGCCTCTGGTTCTAGTGTCTGCTTCATTGAGGCCAGACATTTCAGTTATGCATGGTCATTAACATCACTGGCCTAAGATACTCACAGCATGTGCAACCATGCTATTTGTGGTGGAATTGAAGTGACCACTGAAACTTTGCCTATACAGCCTAGGCCTAGAGATCTGGGGACTTATCCTAGAGGGATAAGACCAGCTTTGAAGTATAATGAGCTCTAGGGCTCTACCCACAAACCTGGGCAGTGAGTGTGGGACAATAGAATAGAGAAGAACAAGACCTACTGCCATGGCATAATGGAACTTAAATAACATTAGTCAGACAGGTTTAGTATTAAAATATCTTTATTGTAATAAAGACCCTTTTTTTGCTTCTTTTATTACTTGTCTACATCCATTAGCACATGAAGTCTACTTCTTTTAATATGCTGTCTTTTTTTTTTACAAAAAAATAAAAAATATATATAGTATAAAATAGATAATATCAGAGACTGTGGCGCTCTATTACTGCAGCCCACCGAAAAATCTAAGAGGGTCCTACATCCTCTGTGAAACAAGGAAAATAGATGGTGGCGCCCTACTGAGATTTTTTTTCCACCATCTATATATAGTATAAACTTTATAAAACAGTATATCTGTTAAATAAAGACTTTTCTATAAATGGATCTGGGCATGGGCCTCAGAGGAACTCTGGATGGGTTGGAGAAATCAAGATCCATCAGCACTACAAAGGTTGTACATGTACTAAGCCATCTGATTTGCGCATTTGCAAATAAAGTATCTGTTTTGCAACTGTACAAACTGTTCCGGTGATTTTTAAAATCCAGCACCTTTGGTTTTGGGTGTGCAATAAAATACCGAAAAATAGAGATCTTACAAAGCTTAGAATTCAATAAAAACCTATAAATGTTTTTTTCTTTTCATCTTTATTTACATATGTCTCCATATCTGAGTGCTAGTAGACCCAGGAAGTCATAGAGTTGTCAGACTAAAATAAAATTTG
>WWET01003131.1:143125-157046 GCA_011038615.1 Limnodynastes dumerilii | reverse complement strand
TTCCTGCTAAATTACACAGTATTTTAGCTAGCGGATTGTCATATATATCTTAACCTTGTCATTTGGCAGACCCATGATAGTAAGATTAGGGCCTGGATTCAGAGCTGCACTTATACCTTTTTTTAGGTGTAAGTGTAGACCTGAGCAATACTGCAAGGGGAGGCAAATTTAAATTGTAAAAGTAAAAAGTGTTCTGTGTGCAAAATTAATGTATTTTCCCTGCATGTTAAAGATTTAAGATTTATGAGCACCCCTCATTTTGCAAAATGGTTTAGCTGAGCTGTACACTTGCACCTGTTTAACCCTTACTCCCAAACTCTGAATCCAGGTCGAGAAATCTCTTTCAATTCAGTCTTAAAAAAGTCTATAGAACAAAATACTGAAAAACTATTCATGGACATGTTTTGTAGACAAAATGATAACAATTCATATAATAGGTTTTAAAATTGTTAATTGATATGAGATTATTAGAACTTTTTCTTATTATAAGGATATTTATAAATATTATAAAGACCAGGGTTTACATGAAATCGCTGGTAATAGAAAAAAGAAGTTTGTAAATTCTATAGATATTAAACCACTATTTATGAAAAATGTCTATATATAGACAGACTGGTGTTGACATGGACATTAAGATACATCTGTTTTCACAAATAATTTTTAAAATAAGTATGTGTATTTTTTTTGTGTCTCCAGCCACAGTTCTGAGACAGAAAAATAATTGTAGATGACTTTTGCCCAGTCATACTGCACCTTTCATGTCTTCTCACAACTCTAAGTGAGATGAATTGGACAATTAGTGGCTTAGGATGGTATAATAAGGATGTTTCTCACTCCTGTGTAAAATAAGCTATCACCAGCACAGTATTTTGGCTCAGGAGAATAGTGCAATATCAGTATTTTCTTTACTCTATATTTGTATAATAATAATAATAATAATAATAATAATCATAAGACATTAAGATGTCTACTATCAAACAGTGACTTCTCCCTGCAAAAGTACCTTGTACGGTTTATAAGGTCTTTGACTTGAAATTAAATAATCGTTCTTAGATTACAGAAAAGGGACACAGGACCAGAATTATTTAATCCAAACCAATAATAATAACAAAAAAAGTTAATTCACAGTTGGTGTCAAAGAGACTTACGCACCAGTACATCTACAGGGCAAATTAAAAGTAATTATTGGCACAGATTACAGGTAATATAGAAATTTAGACATAAATGCAATTGTATAGCTATACTGGTGTAAACTTTTATATAGCTATGAAGGTGATAGAATCATAAAGCAGTTACCATTGTTAGAAATTATTGTTAATATAAATTAATGTATTATTATTATTAATAAAAATAAGAATCAGCATCATATTTCAGTAATACCGATCATTATCAGTAAAATTATTAAGTAATTGATTTTATATTATGGTGTGGAAGGGCCAAAAACAACTGGTAATTATTTATTTAATTTAAAAAAAGAATTAATATTAGAGATATGGTAAAATGGTGTCAGTAGATGACCAATGATATTATCTTATTGAACTGATGTGTCCCATTTGTAACCATTTTAAGACCCCTATTAAAAATTTCTTTTAAGTGTGAAGGGGGATTTGGGAGAAAAGGGAGGAGGGTGGCTCATACAGGACCCTCTCACTTATTCAATGATGATTAATGGACAGTAGATAACAGCTTCATGTTGTCAAACAAAACTCTAAATGGGGAAATGAACGAGTTTCTTTCCAACCCGCCAGTGCAAAGTCATTAAAATATGATAATGAAAAATAACTCAATTAAAGAGCCTTCCAGCTCTGACCTTCTCTCAATTAACAGACAAAGCTTTTGCACAAGTGACCTAAATTTAAACTAAAGATTCTCATTACTCAGCGATTGCCGATGCGTGGGATTAAAGGCTACTTAAATATAATAAAGAGAATCATTAATTACTGATAACTAATAAACACCCATACGTTGTAAAGACGGAAAGATGGCAACTCAGTAACCTCTTCACTGCTTGATTGAATACATGTTGCTTGTAAATTGTGTATTATTTTGTTAAGAATATTTTGACACTTATTTTCTAGAAAGATTATTATATCTTTAAGTTTGCATTGTAGAAATACTCAAGGTAATGAATTCCAAATAAAAACAAATAAACACACATTTTTTTTTGCATATCCGTGAAGTTAATATAACAAGCATTAAAATATGTGCTACAGACACACACTGCTTTGCTTGTCTCATATAAAACGCCACAGTAAGTTGGTGGATCCATACTGCTGGATGTATAACATTCCTCTGCATGATACAGATATTGAGCTCTTTAAAGAAAAACATTATTGCTTTTGGTGTTTTCATTGGCTATGTTGCACTGGAGAGTGATAAAACCTCAGAGAAAAACATTGTCTACATGCCATGGGCTAATTCATTTTTTTGATAAATAGTCTATCAAAGACAAGTCACTGGAATCAATGCAAATATTTAAATATATATGGAGACCTAAAATGATTATTTAATAGAGACACCTTCATTTTATAAGGAAGAACATCTCCATGCTGTAAATTCCACATTTTTGAGAAGATCTGTGATTCAGCATGCAGTTTAATTAATGTGATAAATATTTTGCAGCTTTTTAGGAAAGTAATGGGCAACATGGACTGAATCCAGACCTCCGATTCTGCTGTGCTCAGAGCTGGATCCCCACTGTATGCAGACTCCTGTGTGGGTGATGGGAGACTACTTCCCTCGCATGCAGAGTTACGATCCATGGAGCCTAACTTAAAATTTTCAAAGCTGCCCTCAATTACAGTGTGGACAGCTCGGAAGTCTAGATAGAGGGATGGGCCTTCACAGGCTCTTCTGTACACTTAGAATATATCCCCCCATTAGAAATTAGCATTAGAAAATTTGAACCATGCAAAGAGAAATATGGATGATACATGTTGAGTCTTAGATCAGCACCAAATTAATAATTGTGTGCAATGAGTGAATTCATTTAAAAAAAAAATTCTGGATCAGCTCCTTAGATGCTTAGGTGGATGAATGTGGAACTAGTCATTACTTACCTTGTTTGCTAGGTGTATTCCCACAAATATCCTACACAAGATGTGATGAAGAATTTCCTCTTTGCCTTGTGTATCTCCTTTGTTTTTTCCCCCCATTATTGTTCCAGTCCTTTTGTAGTGTCTGGGTTGTATTGTGGATTGCTGTTATTCCTTTCTGTGTTGTTGTTGTTTACACATTTGTAGGAAAGCACAGACTTCACTGTACTTTAAGCAATGTAAAAATGTTCAAACCCACAAAACTGAAAACATGCACTGAGCTCAGATTCCCTCAAGACTCATAATCAATAAAAAAACATGTGTCAATTATGCCGTTCAATATTTAAATGGGTGATAATCCCCAGAAATGTGAATATAACAGGGAACATCTGGAAGTTTGGAAAACTAGGTATGTATTGAGTTCCCATATAGACCATATAGTAGTTGATATGTGACATTCAGCATGTTCACATATAGAAACATTGTGGGTGTACAGTACAGGCTTTAGCATAACAAAGAATTTCCTCTTAACATTAAGCAATAGCATTGTATATATTCCATGAAAGACCTACCCACCAAAACTGTACCATATACTCAGCATGCCCTCTAACTAAAGGCTTACAAAATAAGTATCCGATACTTGCATCACTTACAAATAAATTATTTTTATTATTGCGGCCCAAATATGGAAAAATAAATATATATATAATATATATATATATATATATATATATATATATATGTTATATTACTTCTTTTCTCTATCCTTCAGGTCTGGTTTCAGAATCGCAGAGCAAAATGGAGAAAAACTGAAAGGGGCAGTTTTGAGCAGGATGGATCAAAGGATAGCACGGCAGAGGTGACATCCCCAACCAGAAATCTTAGTTCTCCTTCCACAGCGGAACCTGCCAGGGGCAAAAAGGAAAATTTGGATGCACAACAAAGGTAAATGGATAAAATATACAAAATTGTGAGTAGTAAGGTTTTTTTTGGCCTTAATTTCTTAGCGTACGATTATTTTTATTGTTATATTTAATCAGAACTTCTATAAAGGAGTAATCTGTTTTTGGCTGTGATGCAACAACATTTCTTATTCTGAGACAAATGCATGTGGACAAGTACAAATAGAAAACGATTTGCGGAAATCAGACCACTATGCTGAAGCAGGCACTTAAATTCTTGTCATATGCGATACATTTAGGAGCTGATTCAGAGTTGCACTTACGCCTTTTTTTAGGTGCAAGTGTAGACCTGAGCAATACCATGTTGATCTGCAAGGGGAGGCACATTTAATTTGTGAAAGCAGAATTAAAATTGAGAGGTGAAGTTTCTTAGCTGAATTCTGTGTTATAGATTAAACATAAAGCTATGCAGTATGTGAGTTCTATGTGCAAACGTAAAGCATTTTCCCAGCTTGCAAAAGATTTAAACTTAATTAGCCCCCCTTACTTTGCAAAATGGTTTAGCTGAGCTGTACACTTACATCTATTTTGCCCTTACTCCCAAACTCTGAATCAGCCTCTTTATATGTAACACTCATCTATTGTTTCCCATTTCATACTTAGGTGTTTATCCCATGATAGAACTGTGGCTACAGCAACATCCTTCTTTCCATCCTGTTTGCCTGGAGCTCTCTTAAACACTGCCAGCTATGCCCAAGCTCTATCACATGTGGCCTCTCTGAAAGGTGAGTACATTGGTAATATCTTTAAGATAAGAAAGACATTCTGGGGATTCTTCTACAGTATTGGTAGTCTTCGACAGTAATTATTTATTTAGGTATTTATTATTTGTTGATTCATTCATTCATTCATTCATTCATTCATTCAGTCCTACTTACAACATTAAACAGCTGTATAGGCTACATTTCTTTCTTAAGCTCGGTACACACCACATTTCATACAATTATTGTGAAGATCACTATACTGGATTGTTTTCAGCTAAATGTGATCAGTGTGTACATTCCAACGATCATGCAGAATCGTTTCAAAGGACATCAGAATGGTTGATCTGATCATTTAAACTGCCTAATTTTACAGATCAGTAATGAATTGGTTTTTGAGCAAAGTAGAAAATGACAACATTGCCAGTAAATCACATGTAGTGTGTATGCATGAATTGGTATGCTGATAGTCATTAGTAAAATCATTGACTATATCCCTTTGTGGGAATTTTAATGTTGTGTGTAGCCTGCTTTAGTCAGAAACATACGGTGGGGATTGCTGGGACAAATATTAGACTTTGTTGTGTTGGGCATTCAAAATGGGGCACAGTGATAATCATTACAGTGATCGTTCTGTTTTAAAGGATGAAAAGTAGAGAATTCCACTGCTTTGACTGTTTTTGTTCAAATAATTAGTTGGCATCACACACATTCACTTACATTTCCAAGAAAATCAAATTGATATAATTTCAATATATGTCCAGGATTGTATAAACATATGGAAAGTGTTCACAAAACACAGGCTTTGGGTCTAGTGCTACACCAGATAATATAGTGTATGTAGTGGATATTTAAACAGTCACATAAAGGGAATGCATAGCATGGCACAAATGCAGTTCTAAGTAATTCTGACACACAACTTAGTGTGACTTAGATGTGCCCTGTAAATTATCACTTGTAAACTTTACATAACTGCGCTAATGTTCAGCCCTGGATTAGGCTCATTTGCAAATCCACATTTTTATCACTTTAAGTTCTTCCCAGTAACTCCCCTTTCAATGTGCAGTTGCAGCAGTGAGGTACATTCTAGTCTGAGCTGCATATGTTTCTGTCCAGGGCATGCATAGTATAAAAGTACATATGGATAAGGTATAATAAGCAAATATATTTAAAATATATTTAATACAAAATAAAAAAAAAAGTTCTTATTTTTATAGCTATATAACCTACATTGTAGTAGATAATAAATAACAAGGCACATCTGCACATAACAAAATCACATAAATATATTACTTTAAAGATGAAAAAATCTTGATAACTCTTTTTGGTAGTTTACAGTTATACAGAAAAAAGCAACACATTTCTTTTAGAAAAAAAGTCTGTTAAACTACAAATTTTTTTTTTGAGGAAAATAAATTTCAGTGAGAAAGTTTTAGAAAACTAAAACCGAAACAACGATATTATAAAATAGTGAAAGATTAACTGTGATGAATATAAAGAACGTATGGTTTGTGCAAACAAAAAGTGTTCTTAATGGGGACAGCAGCTGGATTATGTGGCAAGCACAATGTGAACATTAAAAATGCAGAGTATGGACATCTCAATGCACTTACTAATGCAGAATCTTGATGTAGAGCTGTCTGGTATAAGGAGCAGGATCTGCAGCTGGAAATAATTTCCTGCAATGTTGTAGCCGGCAACCTCATGAAATATTTTCAAGGGACACTTTGCTTTACCAGCTGTGTGTTAACATGTTTAACACAGTACTATTTAGGGAGACAACTTTGTACTCTACCCATACTCTACCCATCAGCAAACATTCTTGCTATACATGGATATATGGCAACTGTACACATCAGAAACCTGCAAATGCATATGTATAAGAAAGTAGTCTGAGAGGCTTAATGCGGCAGCCTAAATAATGGCGTTACAAGATTTTTTTATTTTCTTTTTATATATGTAATTAAAATTGGCTGATTCTTTTGTATTGTTATATTAAATGTTTTAAATATAGTTAAATATAATTACATTTATCTTATTTATAATAAAAAAAGATCCCAAATTTAAAATGCGTACTATAATACACTAGCAGAAATGTGCTGGTGTTTGCAATAAGCCTAAAAGATATGTAATTATTACACATAGCCAGTATATTACAATCTAATGTAGTATTTTTAAACTAGTTTTTCCAGGTTTGTATAGATGTGTTTTAATTGGACCCGATCCAGATCTAAACGTACGCCAGCAGGCTTGAGTTTTTTTGTTTTTTTTTTCACATTGCCCATGTTCAGAACTAAAGAGAGAGCAGTCACAGTTGATTTAGATGGTAGTGCCATCTGGGATTAGGTCACTGAGGGGCATGTGGGGGGATGGAAGGAGTGGAGGGGTACAGTAAGGGCGGGGCCAAAATAAGTGCACCTGATCCTGGTCAGAACACAGACATAACTATAAGGTGTGTTTACGTTAAAACATTTGCACCTTCTGCGGGTCCTGTCTAAGTCCTGGGAGCACACAATAAATTACATATTACAGCCTCTTTTCTTTAAATTTTAACCTAGAAAATCTTGAAATCACTGCTGCTGTTTAAGGTTGCTATCAGTTCTAAAAAATATATAGTTTAAAAAATAGCATATTTTTATTTATTATTTTATTTTAGAAAAAAAAAACATTTTTTATTTACTCTGTTTGTATATCAGCTGAACTGTTTTCTGTACTTATTACAGTTTTTACCAGCTTCAGATCCAGTATATTACACTTTGTGCTACGTATTTGGGCACATATCTGCTAACAGCTACATGGCGGATATGCTTGTAATTCAAATGACACAGTTATGTGCGGTTCTGGGTCTCATGCAACCTGCGCCACATTTCCAAGCGCATTTATGTGCAGATTTGTGCTCCAATCTGGATCGGGGCCACTGTGTATAGGGGCTTTTATGAAAGAAAAATCTCCTGAAAGTTACACCACCTCTGAGATGGTGCAGTATTTCCTGACAAATCACACAGCTGCACTGACACACCCAGATGTATCTCATTTAGAAAATGACAATTGCAATAACTTAGTGGAAAAAATACACTGGTAAAAATATATTCAGTTATATAATAAAATCCGAGGCAGATTTCAGATCTCCCACCACATGTGAATATCTCAAGTTATATGAATTTAAAATTTTGCCTTTAGCATATACACCAGGATCCCTCTGTAACGACTGTTGACCTGGGTAAGGTTTCAGTGATAGATCTTGCTTATACATGAGCATTCTGATTTGTCTGCTGCTATCCGGAAATAAGATATGAAATAAAGCCTGTGTAACACACAGGATGCCAGCACACTTGATTTTATTTGCCCTCCCGTCCCTGCCAACTGAAAATCTTTTATAGGCAAAACCTATAGCGCCCAATTTTATGAAATGATCCACACCTGCCCAACCTGTGAAATGACCAGTGAAATAGCTGATTTACAACCTAAAACCCATAAATGTTTATGTCATGACAACAGCTGATTCTTTGACCAGCACAGATTCAGACTAAAGACACTAGAAATGTTTTGATTTGAGTGACCTGGTCCAGCAGGTATCAAATGTAATCAAAGAGCTTCCTGAAATGCAAATGGAATTCTGCCCCTGCAAATCTTTATGAAATATCACAAAACTACATTTTCTTTAGAAACTAGTAACACAAGAACACAATTAAAATCACTGAACAGGTTACCGTATCAATTTAAGAAGTGCCTTAATTGTATTGTATTTAAATCTACCGCCCCTATGCTTCCCAATAACGTGATACAAAAGGCCCCACCAGGTCCTGTGACCTAGACACCCTGCCTTGAAAGACTTTATCAGCATATCCCTATCACTCTGGTAGACTGTGATTTTGACTGTATTCTTTAAGCCTAAAGGAAAGGTCTTTCAAGCATCCCTACTTTTCCTGAATTCTTCTTTACTCCCCTTGCACAGACGGATTTTCGGTTACTTACGCATCCATAGGACAACCTTAACTCTACATGTGTAGTTACGTGCGCATTTTCCTTCCATACATGCGTATATGAAAAACCACGCCCATATTTAAATGCCTCCCCCCACGCACTTTCACTAAACTGCGCACATACGAAATACAACCACGCCCCTCAGTACTTATGTCACTAAGTCCAATTTACAAATCCATGCGCACAGGACTTCTGCGTCTAAATCCTACGTGGCTTGCATAAAAAAGTTACTACACATGCGCAGTTCAACCGTACCTAAAAATACCCACAGAAAAAGTAGGAAAATCGTAAGTGTGAATCCGGTCCGAATTGTTTGAATATATGCCCTCTAACCAATTAGTGTAAGTCTTGTATATCTCCTGTCCAGTACAACCTTTTTCCTAAGCTTCCTCCAATTTCTTATATTTACTTTTAACAGACCCCCCCTTTGCATGAACCAATGAACCTCCAGGTTTTTTCCCCACATGCTGTTATGAGGGTGGCACACCAGGACGTGAAGTCTTGCTATGGATTAGATTGTATTTTCTGTGATGTGCCTCCAAAACAGCACATTACAGGAATCTACATGACGGATTTTATCTCGCACTCAGGGCCACAATCAGAAATTGTGGGGCCCGGGACTGACAAAATATGCAGGGCCCCCCACCCTGGATGGATGGATATGTTTTATATAATGCCTTGTGTTCAATCACTACTTACCAATTTAACAACTAATCAGAAATCGTGCCGTTGCTAGGAGATCTTGGTCCAGTGTAACAAGCACAGGGACTCATCAGAAATACTGTACTGCATGTCAAGTATTTCCTGATTTACTGTGTATTTCAATATCTGACATTAGGGCATACTTACCCCTCTTGCTCATAAAGAAGCTCCCTAATTTTATATTATAATAGGGTAATATGCAATAGGTGGGCGTGGTGCTATTACCATGGACAGTGCTGTCCCTAGCCATCAGGAACCGACAGAGAAACACACTATTTTGTGACTTCCACCACTACTACTCCCCTCACTAAGCCACAGCCCGCCAAAGAACTGTATTAGCGGGGGAGCAGCTGTGTGTTAAATGCTGGGGTTACACACCGTGACTGTGGACATTTTGATTGTTGTCAGTTTGTGCCTGTCAACATTTTGTACCGGTAGAAATTGTGACCGTCACCTTAACAACTGGCAAGGGAAGCACGCTTAAAAAAAGCCATTACAAAGTGGCTGATTTGCCTGTGATTGTGTCCATGGGCTGGATCCAGACGTTTTAAGTGGTTGAAATTAGTTTCTCCTGGGCTAAACCATGTTGATTGCAGGGGGAGTCAAGTTAATTGTATTCTTTGAATTGCTTACTGCACACAGATAGTGACCTTTGCTATCACACTGTTATTTAGACTTGGGATAGAAAACATCACCTCTCAACTCTAATATTGTTTGCAACAGATAAAATATGACTCCCCTGCAATCAACATGGTTCAGCCCAGGAGTAACTTATTTCAAGCACTTACTTAAGTCTGGATCCAGCCCCATGTGCTGACCGCTCGTGGAAAGGGATGTTCCACTATATTTAAAAGATAATCTGGGCACTTCTGCACAACTGTGAGCAGATCGACAACTAGGTTTCTGTATGTTTCCTACTGAAATACTGCACAAGCTCAGGGCTTGTGTACCTGTCAGATTTTCATTAATAAAAGCCTATACACAAATAAAACACAAACCTGCAAAGCTGAGGCATAAATCAGTTTAATTAAAGAAAAATACAAGTTTTAAAACTCAAGGCATCTACACTCTTTTTTTTTGTGTCACAATCAAACAACACATTGAAGTCACCAATTTAAATGAAAACAAAATGATACAAAATAAACACTCTGTGAAGCATATAGAGCAGTGTTTCCCAAACCTGGTCGTCAGGGACCCCTAACAGGGCATGATTTCCAGATCTGCCTGTTGGAGCACAGGTGTGTTCATTATTGACTGACACATTTTAAAAGTTCTATAGGTGGTACTCATTATATGTGTCAGTCAGTAATGAACACACCTGTGCTCCAGCAAGGAGACCTGGAAATAATTCACTGTTAGTGGTACCTGAGGACTTGGAATGGAAAACACTGCTATACAGGGCCAGCACCAGAAATCTCCTGAAACTGCAAGGGAGAGCCCTGATGACCTAGCACAGGATAGTCAGTAACCAGTAGTCTGAACAGAGACAGACAAGTAGTGCTCATTATATGTGTCAGTCAGTAATGAACACACCTGTGCTCCAGCAAGGAGACCTGGAAATAATTCACTGTTAGTGGTACCTGAGGACCAGGGTTGGAAAACACTGCTATACAGGGCCAGCACCAGAAATCTCCTGAAACTGCAAGGGAGAGCCCTGATGACCTAGCACAGGATAGTCAGTAACCAGTAGTCTGAACAGAGACAAGGCCGACAAGTAGTCAGGTGGAATAGACTACATAGGCAGAATGGACAAAGAGAAACATATGCACAATGTGAGAAAGGAGGGAACACAGCTGTACATAGAGGAAGTCAGATAGTAAGGTCTCAGAAAAAGCGCGACCAACAAAGAGCAAAATGGAATACACTTAAATAGAAAGATGAATAGATATAGTAAGTAAAATAAGTATTCTGACAGTAGTGGGAAATGGTAACACACACAATGCTCCGCTAGAAAAGGTACAGAGAGACAAAGAGAGCCGGAGCTTTGAGTGAATACAGCAAAGCTGCACCCATTATGCACACTGGGAAGCACAACTGACAGGGAAAGACAGATAATGGAAGAAAGGGACCAGTTGGAAGGTACCACATGAGGGAAGGTAAGAGGAGGGAGAAAGCAGGTGAGGCAAGAAAGACACAAGAACTGACAAGAGATCCAAATGCATGAGGCAAATGCACAGAGTAAGGAGCTGACAAGTTTCAGGAGACCAATGCTATAACCAGCAGTGTGGACTCCATCTGCCGACTCTTTATAGGCCCCAACCCCTAATCAGCTTCTGCAGACAGAGACACCTAGAGGCTTATTAGAGAATGCACTGACTGGAGTTAACAGCTAAGAGCAGTAGAAAACAAAATACACAACTAACAAGTCACACGCTTCTGTGATGAGTATGTGACGGCATCTAACACATGCCCCCCAGTAGTGGGTACTAAGCCAATCTTGTTGTATGCTTCTACGCTCTTAAATAGCTGGTCATAATGGTCTTGATAATCAAACACTGTCCATATGGGGCAAAGGAGCAAGGAAGAGAATAGCATAAAAAGTGGTAAATGTTTTGTTCAGGAGCTGCAGACAGCATCACACAGATAAAATCTGGGAAAATAATGGGAAAGGTGCTGTCCCCCCTTACATTGGAACTGCACAGGCAGCAAGCAAAGTACCATTACCATCTCATCGCTAAGAGGAAGCAACAGCAAAATGTTAACATATACAGGATTCATGTCCACATCTTATATAAGACATAAGACTCTTCTATTCTCACTCTGTGAGTCTCTGGGGATTGCCTCACATAACACATGCTAATCTGGGTAGTGGCATGCTCCCCTGACCTCCCTTCCAGGAACCACTATTGGAGACAACAGAGATGACTGAGGACTACTGGTGATGTCAGACTACCGTGAAGGTAGCATTTCTATATGACCTAAGGGGGCAAGGTCCACGAAACAGGCGTGTATTTTCCGTAAGTTATGCATCAGGGGGCACGACTGCTATGGAACAGAACAAGTGAGTGCTAATGCACCCAACTATTTTATTTCCAGAGCAGCTGCAGACAAAGACACTGCCCATAGAAACATACCCAATTTTCGTTTTCTTTAGCTATACGGACCCTAAACTTTATTTGACCCTTATTTTTGTTTAGGATATCTTCATGTTTGTGAAAAGCATATTTGTTGCATTGCTGGCTTTTATTCTATCACCTCAGATGGGATGATATCCCATTTAATAAATACTGTATCTGGTTAAACCCTTGGTAGGTTTAAATGTTACTTTCATACCCTCCCTTTCCATCCTCTGCTAAAAACTATACATGTTTGGTTTCTCTTGTCTTTCTTGGTACAGTTTTTTATGCAGCCAGTGTACCATATAGTTGCCCTGCTTTTAGTTTTATTAATTAATCAATGCAATTATAAATGTGTTTGTTAACAAGTTTTTATATAGCGCCATTATACTATGTAATCCATTACAATTTTATATAATCATTATAAAATATTACGAGGTAGTAAAAAACATACTGGGTGGGCACTACATTCTGTAATGTATTTATATCCTTCTGGACATATGGCCTCAGAAACACAGTAAGCATTACTACCTCTCTCTATCTGCTACTAATTTCTCTACCTATGCAATTAAGCATTTCACTTGCCTTTGCTGTTACTTTGTTACCTTGTTTGTCTACTTTTAAGTTACATCAAATAGTAACTCCTTGATGCTGTACTGAGCTTCTGAACTTTTAAAGCACAAGTGCGTGATTTCGCTTTTTTTTGTTGCCACACTCTAGATCATCATTGTGTATGGTGTATCTATCCCATTGCAGTTCAATTAATAAGCCCCCCCTTCCCCCAAGGAAACCCCTCCAAGAAAATCTCTTACTATCACAAAACTAGGGCCAGTTTACTAATCATGTTTAGCTAGATGCCAGGAAACAGATTTCTGCCCTTTTATTTAGTTAAGGAGCAGATGCACATAAGTGAGCAGAACAATCATGCTATCAGCATGACTATCAGCTAGGTTGCTCTCTGCCTCCATCTTATCTTATTCAAATACATGTGTAAATCATAGTTTACTTCTTTTAGGTGTAAGCAGCTCATCCTTCATGAGCAGAACAGCATTCCTCATGTCCTTAAAGTTGCTATCCAAAATAGTTATTATTTGTCATGTAAAGGGTGCATGGTTCATGGTCCACCCCTATCAAGTATACACACCCCAAGACCCTCTTTCCCCATTTACTAACACCTCTACTTTTGTGCAGTTGGATCTCTTAGAAAAATGCCAATGGTATACCCACTACACACATAGAGCCTGATCCTGAACTACGCCCCAGCCGTCGCTTGGACGGTGAGCGTAAGCGTAAGATTGGCTTTTCAGCCGATCTGCGCATGCGCCGGGCAGATGTTGCCCGGCGTTGCTACGGCAACGCCCGATCGTGGATCGGGCGTCCGTAGCAGCGCCGTTGGGACACTGGAGGGGACGTCCCCCAGCGTCCCTACGTACAGGTTAGTGTAGGTGGGCGGGGGGAGCTAGTTTAATGAGGGTGGGAGG
>WWET01003131.1:114413-124516 GCA_011038615.1 Limnodynastes dumerilii | reverse complement strand
CGACGGCGGCCGTAGCTCTGGATCAGGCCCATGATGGACCTGATCCAGAGTTTTGCTACATGCAGTACACCAACAATTTAAATGATTATTGGCCTGATCCAGACACTATACACTGCACCATTGGATCGTGTGTACTACACTACACCATGCTTATGGTAGTACATTTTTATTGAAGCAGTAGTTTGACAATTGTGTATTTCAGTTAGATAGATGTTTAAATGAACTGTGACCTGCTAATCGCTTCAAGGTACATTTTTGGTACCCAAATATGTTTTTATTTTTTTTATAAAATAGCCAGTTTTGGGCATTAAGGACCTGATTCACACTTTAAAATGAGTTAGGGTTGGGCAGATGCACCTAACTCACTCTTTCAGCCCCCGCCCCCTGTTTCTAGGTACTTTATGGCACTTACAAGTGCCATAGGGCTCCCTTATCTCTCTGTGCAATGTCCGTACGGACATTGCACCTCCCCGCCTCCCAGCCGCCTGCCCTCCCAGCTAATCTAAATACCTCCCCCCTCCCACTTCTGCCTAAAAACACCCAGAGGCGGCATTACGCCACCTCTTTCTACGGATATGGCTGCATGCGGTCTGTAAAGACCGCACCTACACTATCTACATGCCTATCGGCTATGTAGATAGCGCATATTACCTACTATGCATTACTACGCAGTAGGTAATTTCGACCACATACGCACTTAAGAAGCCGCAGCTTCTTAAGTGTGAATCAGGCCCTATATGCTGAGTTTTTTGTTTTTCATTTTTTTAGTTTGTTTATTTTGTACTATTATTACATTATTGAAATAATGTAATGTTTTCTAATGACTCTAAAGAAGAAATTTGCTTTGTTTATTTAGAAATGTATATCTGTAATTTGCACACATATACAAGGAAAGCAAAAAAAAAACCAATCACCTCTCAATTCTGTTTCTGTTTGCATAACTTAATACCCATCTCTCACAATATTACATTGTTTTGCTGAGATATTCATTTCCATCAGCTGTTTCACTCTTACGTTCAAACCAGGGGCATTTTTGAAGTGAGGGGGCCCTTGTGCAGGATTTGTACATGGGTCACCCCATCCCCTAAAGCTTCCACACCCTGTACCCATTATAGATGGTCTATGGTCTATGGTTCAAACTCTGGATCAAGCCCTTAGCACGTAGTTGCACTCACTCACAGTGTGAAGAGGCATATGCTATATACCACAGTTCACAATCAGGATTCATGTAAACAAAAGTGTTGTCCAATGATTTCAAAGTCTGCTGGGTTTTTACAGTAACTTTCTAATGGTGCACATGTTGCATTAACAAATTCTACTTTGAGGTATTTGTAAATAATGCTATCATTTTGCTCCTGGTGCTGCATTATTTTAAAGGCCCTTTAAATGCAGCCAGTAGCAAGTATGAGTTATTGCCGGAGGTAGATTGCATTTAAAAATCTGAAAAAGCTGCATAATTCTTTATAGAGCAAAGGGTAAGTTAAGGTTTTCTGCAATTAAAAAAACAAAACCAAACACAAAAATGTATGTTTTTTCAAACATGAGGCAAACATTTACATGAAATAATTGTTTATCTATAGCACCTTGGTAAAATATCCTCCTCAATGGATTTTAAATCAAAAAGAATTGTTTTCTGTCTGTACAACTCCCTTTGCAAAAGATCTGACCAGCCCCCACTGCAAAGCGTGTCCCACTATTGCAGTAAAAAGGTTTATCTTCCTCCTGGCCCTCTGCGTTGATCTCTGCCATAGTTTGATTAAACTCATATTTCCTGGGAAAGGAGCGTAAATAAGTGAACTGCTCAGCAAATTAAGAATACTTAACGTCCGCGCATTTGAGCAGCCGTTATACTGATTAAATTTTCTGTCCTTGAGGACATTCAGGAAATTACTTTTGATCGTCAATAACACAATTAAGTAAAATACACACACATTAGCATGAATAATTGATAAGAAATTATGTATTACCACGAAATACTGATTTAATAATTCATGGCTCCTGTGTAGGGGCTGTGCAATGCAGAGAAACCGTAGGCTGAGCTGTTTGGGGTGGGGGTTAGGGGAGGATCATGGAGGATGTGCATGTACTGTCATTGTGTAAATAAAGAGATGAAATGGCGCTTATGTACTGTGTTGTGATTACTCAACCTCAGGTCAGTGCCTGGGATATTGTGCATTGCTGGTAACATAATTGTACAGAGAAATAAAGACAGACAGTTTTATTTGCTGATATTTATTCATTACCCATGTAATAAACTCCAAATATCTTTATTAATTAAAATTGATTACAACTTACAACTTATGCATGCACCAACCAAAATGTGGTATTGAGCATGGAGTCTTGTGCCATGTGCCCTATTGGATTGCATTTCTATTGACATGTTTAGATTCAAAATATTATTATAGCTATGTCACTATTTATTATTATTTATTTATTAACAGGATTTTATATAGTGCTATCAGTTTACGTAGCAATTTACCATTAACAATCATTAAGACTGGGTAGGTAAGAGGTCCCTGCCCACAAGCATACACTTGGGTGTTGCTTTATTTAAGAAATATTTAAATTATAGATTGTAGACCAAATTCACATCCACAATTTTTTTAACTTACCTGCCTAGTTGTCCGCTCAGATGTAGCATTTCGTCACGTAGATTGTGTACAGACGGTCTGCAATCTACGTAACAAAACGCTACGTAGATAGCGTAAAATAGTTACTACGCATGCGTAGTACATCTAAATGGAAAATTAGGCACGTAAGTTAATATGATATGAATCCGGTCCAGCATCTTTAGCAAGTGTTTAAAGAGCAAAATAAATATAAATTCTTTCTTTGAGCAAAACCAGTCGTGTTTTAATTATAAGATGTCAGCTTTGCACTTTTACAACATAAAATAGCTACTATAATAAATATAAAAAAGAGAGAATCTGGATGTGAATGATTCTGAAGCTGGTAAACTAGAAGGACAAGTACTTTTGTGCCACTGCTCTGATTTCTACAACTAAACACTATTCAGTTCCTGCAAAACAGCCTAAAACACAAGATTTGTCTCATACATGATTTATGAAAGCCGTTTCTCAGATTTTATGAGTGTGAGGTTGGCTTGGAGCTTCCCAAGTTCTATCCTATTTAATGAATATGTATTTCTGTGGTGTACATTCATTCAATGATCCTGTTATTTGCATTTGGAAAGTTGAGCCAATTCCCTGTCTGGCATGCCATTTTTGCCAAGTAGTTCTGTATTGAGTTACTGTTCCTGCACCGTGCACAAAACCTGCTTAGTTTTCCTAAAATCTTCCAACAAGTATAACGGTTGGGATAACGGTTGCTCCCAAGGCATAAGACAAAACTATACCTCCCAACCTCCCAAATGCCAACGAGCACACATTATTCTTCCATTTACATGTGTTAAAGGTAATTATATTCCCGACAGTAGAATTTTAGTTAACAATAAAGAAAAAACAAACACAATACAAGGACACTTTCAGGGAGATTCCATTCAGTTTCAGTGTCTGAGGAATTCAATTCAGTGTCTCTGGAGCACTATTCAGTTTAAGAGGCTGAGAAATTCAATTCAGTGTCTTCGGAGCATGGGGGCCATATTCTTCTATACCTTGTTTGCCCTTAGTACATACCGTCCAGCATTTTTTTTAATGAAAAAACACCTGGGGGCGTGTCTGTGAAGGGTGTGGCTTTAAGCTTCTCTCATTTGCATGTAGGATAAGGTGTCAAATTTTATTTTAAGAACCCACAAGTGAGTGTTTTGTTACTTTAGCAGACCTGTTCCCCCAGCTCTGCTATAGCGATCAGATTCTGCAGGACTGGAAGATGATTATAGGGGGAGGGAACTGCTGGGTCACAATCTGGTACAGGAGCCCTTTTAGCCGGTACAGACCATTAAAAAACTAAACTAAACTAAAACTAAATAATTAAACTAAATAGGTACAGTTAGAGGGTATGCTAGTATAGACTTCATTGATTTCTTAGCTCTAATGAGCTGATGAATACTCTTAGGCTTCAACAAGTTTCATTTAACAGCATCCAATTTGTGCTCCCTCAAAATATGTAAAACCAGAGAGTATCCCATAAGTAAGTATGTACTCAACCTAGCCAAATCCCTCCAGACAAGGGGAGAATGAAAAAGGTATCAACAAATGCTCCTGGGAAAGTCCTATATAAAGTAGCATAATTGCCAACACCATGGTCAGATCTACTAAGCTGCGAAAAAAAGTAAAAGTGGAGATGTCAATAGCAACCAATCAGATTATAGCTGAATTTCTTGAGTAGGCAATAGGAAAATGAGAGCTAGAATTTGATTGGTTGCTAGTGGCAACATCTCACTTTTCCTCAACTTAGTAAATTTGACCCCCAGGCCTCTAACTTTCCTGAGTGCTACATCTTTGCAAAAGGTGCATGACAAAGCATAATGTAGAAAGGACGCTTGTTGGCAGGAAAACTGGAAAAACTAGACAGCGCTAAGCTGCAAGCCGTCAATAGCTTTTATTATCTGAACTGTGCAAAAACAAATTCCCTTCTACATGTGGCACCTTGTTATTAACCACTTGCCACCACATTGGAACCTATCCACCCTGAGGATGTATCAGTATCTATAGACATTTGTTTATATCACAGCACATAATACTTCATATACAACTGTGCAAGAGGGGGCTGTCCCACGCCAGTGAGGAAGACACTATGAAGACAACTGTGTAACATTTACTCATACCAATTTGTTGGCAGTTTCAGTTCTCTATTAGATCAGGGTTGCCTACTTTTTATTTTTTCCCTCTGGGAGATCTCGGTATGGGGAGGGGCTTGTCAGGTAAGTTTTAAAGCTTCGGTCTGTATTTTTTTGTGTTTTTTTTAAACTTAATAGGTTTATTAGATAAAATTTTATTAAAATTAGTTAATATATATTTTTTTTTACTTAGATCTTAATGTTTTTTTTTCTAGTTAACTGTATTCCAGCAGTCTCCCGACATGTACCCCCCTCTCCCTCCCCCTAATAACAGCTGGAATACTTACCCTAACGCCATCTTCAGATGTCGTTTTTTAACGTGTCGGCGCAGATTGTTAAAATTCACGATGACACTTAGTAAGTGTTGGCCCGCATTCATTAGAGCAGGCCAGCGATCGGTACTGTTATTGCTATCGTCGCCATGGTTTCCATGGCGATGATAGCTTTGTAAATATGGACTTCTTCAGTTTCATATGATAAAGCCCATTTTCACACGAAAACGGGCTTTATTATATGAAATTGATCTTTGTAAATAGAGCGCTATATAACTTAAATGTCTGTGAATATCCAGTTTGTCATCTGCCCCTTCATACTGTGCCCATTAGGTCTTAATGGAGCATTAAGACCTAATGGGCACAGAAGGAGGGTGCAGTTCACAGATCTGTCCTCTTTGAATGTTTAGTTTGTTATCTGCCTCCTTACTTCTGTGCCCATTAGGTCTTTATGCCCCCTCTTTGTCATCTGCCCCCTCCATCTGTGCCCAGTCCTCTGTGTATGTCCAGTTAGTCATCTGCCCCCTCCTTCTGTGTCCATTAGTCTTTATTAAGTCATCTGCCTCTTCATTCTTTGTGACTCTTCTGCCAATTAATTAAAAATCCTGTCTTACCTGTGACAGTGTCTTCCTTCTGTGTCTTCCTTGCGGTGCACCTTCTTTACAGTAAGTGCTGACGTGAAGGTTACGCCAGCATCATGCTGCTTAATGGCAAGCAACACAGATGTCCCTGCAGGGGAAGAAGCAGCATAGTTTCAACTGAACCCCAGTGGCACAGTGCAGGCTGCGGTCCAGAAAGGTATTTTCAGCCTCCACTGCAGCCCATGCGGAATTCCATTCAGAAAATTGCATTTTCTGAATGTAATTTAGTGTGGGCTGCAGCGGAGGCTGAAAATACCATTAGGGCCAGACTGGGCTGTGCTGAAGGGACCCTAAATGCATTGGGGCCATGGGCAATAGGCCAAACTGCCCAGTGGATAAGATGGCCCTGTTTAAAGACCAGTGGAGAGAAGGATAAGAGTGCACACAAAAAGTAGAGACGAGAGCTTGACAGGAGTCAAAGAAAAGAGAGACAGCAACAGAGAAGAGGAAGAATAGAGTGCAGTACTACAACAAAAATGAGAGACAGGTGGGCATGACTCTAGTACCTTGAACGGTGTTTTAAACATGGCAGGAGATGTGGAGCAGGAGATGCAGAGATTCACCTGGGAGCTCTTCTAGAGGAGCCCTGACCTCAGTGTCCTCCCTAACTCTCTGGTTCACAATAAATTCCTGGAGCACTCAAAATGTTTGGCGGTGTCATTGCTGAAGCAAAAAACACAGAAAAAGATTGGAGAAAGAGAAAGAGCTGCTGAGGATGTAGAAGGAAGACAAGCAGCTATGAACCTCTTAACACTAAGGTTAAGAAAAGGGCTCATTTTGAAAGTGACAGTGATGTGTCAAATAGCAAGGAGCCCTGGGAAGAAGAGATATCCCTTGAGGGTAATAAGTCATGTATTTTTAACAGGAGAAAGTATAATAGTAATGCCAAGAGGGTGTTTTGTATGTGTAAAAATTGGTCATTATGTTAGACAATGTCCAAACAGATGGATGCTGAAAGAGGAATTGCTCATGCTTCTAGAAGAGATGGATTTTTGGGAAGCAACAGGGTTGTCCCAAGAAAATAGATGCTTGAACTGTGGGGAATGTCAGCTTGTGTCAGCCAGCCTTGTCAGATACTGCTTGATAGCAGATCCCGAGTGTCCACTGTGTTCAAGAATTGGCGCCAAAATAATGTATTGAGAGTGGAAATTCAAACCGGGGTAGGTTTGTTGGGGCTCATTCACCAGAGCTACCCTTATTTGGGGTATATACCCATCACTAGTTTCCAGAAGATGTTGACAGGATAGAATGTAAAGGGGAGACCCTTACATTGGTGTGTACTGAACAGAAAATGAACCACCTTATGTACCCATCATTATTGGGACTGAAGTTAACATTTTCAAGACTCTTGAAATGTGGCGGCAGGTTGGGGAGAGGACTCAGAATCTCCCAATGGGACTAACGGCCTATGTGAAGAAAGAGTCACAATCTAAAATGAAAAGACTTGAACCAGATTGGTTTGATGCATGCTGTGAAGGCAGTGATATATAAATGGTAGTTAAGGAGTTCCTCATTCATGAAATGATGCAAAAAAGATTGGGATTGCGTAGGACACAGATTTCAAGTGAATGATCAGAAACCCTTCAGAGAAAGAGCTTGACAGCTGCCGCCAGCAGACTGGGATGATTTGAGGGAACATCTAAAGAAACTACTGCACACTGGGGGTTTTCAGGATTTTGAAAGCCCCTATGCATCATCTATATCATCTTTATTGGTGATGTGCAAGAAAAATGGAGATAATTTAGAATATGCGTGGACTATTTTTTTTTTTATAAATCTTTTTATTTATTTTTCTTTCAAGAAATAAAACAAACATGTCATAAGTAACATACAGTTGTTCTAAGTTACAATTTTTATTTTGTAGATATAGAACATAACATCTAAATCAATGCCAAATTTTACAATACATCATATGTACATAATGACATATAAATCAGATGTAAACAGCATCTACATGTAATGATGAACACCTATGAGCTGGACAGAACAAAAACCAAGACAAAAACAACAAACCCATTCCATGTCCTAAAATGTCAAACTCAGGTTTCCGAATGCTAATAGACTACCTGAGCTGAAACTAGAGCACCTTGCTGAATTATTAAGGCGAGACAAGAAAGTCTACTCCAGTATTACAGACGTTATATATGTATTGCAAGACTAAATGGTCACATTGTCAAATTTCTATATAAATACCATGTAGTGTTTTCAAATACCCTCATAATGGAATCTTGTGTAGAGACATCCAAAGATTCTATATAAGGGCGGACTATTACAAATTTAAACACATGCACTATACCTTACCATACCAAAAATGGATGTAGTTTTAATTAGTTTGCAAGGATGCCAATGGTTTTCTGTATTAGATCTGAGCAGCGGATTTTGCCAAAATCCAATAATTGCTGAAGATGCTGAAAGATAGATTTTTAGTAACAGCAAACAAATCCCTCCAATCAGGTATGTTAGGTGAGACCTGGGTTGAAAAACCCGGGTCGGCACCTTTCACACCACCACTTACAGGGGACTGGACATGGTAAAACCCTTCCCTTTTCCAGTGTCTGAGTCCTGGATCATTAAACATGGTGCCATGACTCCGGTGCCTTTTACATCACCACTAAACCCGGGTTGTTGGAGCCTTGACCTGGGTCTAAGGCCAACAACCCAGGTTTTTAGTGGTGATGTGAAAGGGTTATCAGTTACAGTTGAAAAACGAGAGATCATTTTTTTTGTGGGGGGGATAACTACTTTCCACCTCCAGATGTCAACAAATCGCACAATTTAGACATTTATAAAAATCCAGTTGCTTTACTCAGGAAGGTAGTTGCAAGATTCTTGAGCTTAGAGATGTCAGTCTTAACTAAGATATCATGAATATTGCAACCACGAGTGCAACAGGGTATGATACCTAAACTTTGTAGGGATGGCAAACTCTCATCAGATTTAATAATTGACCACAAAGCTCTCACTGCTTTATTTATAAAAGAGCTCCCTCTGTAAAATTGGTTGACCCATGGTAAAACACCCTTCTTGTGGATCTTGGTGTTAGTCTGCAACAACCTACTTTTAGGGATTGAAACTGCCTTGGCCCTTGCTGTAGACAACATCTATTCTGAATAGCCCCTTTCACTGAATTTTGCATTCATCTTATTCAACTGTAGATCTCGAAAAGAGACATCAGTGTTCGTCCTGCAAACCCACAGAAACTGCGAGTATGGAAGCCCTTGTTTAAGTGAATGGGGATGCTGAACTGTGGCCAGCAAAAGAGTATTCCGATTTGAGGGCTTGTTAAAGATACAAGCTTGTAGCTCTCCATTGATAATGCGGATATCGACATCCAAATAGTGAATTGCAGATGTGCTGCATTTAAAAGTGAACTTAATATTATCATCCATGATGTTAATCTCACTAATAAGTTCACCAATTTCATGATGGGTTCCCTTCCACAATATGAGCATATCATCTATAAATCTATAAATTTATCTATGGTGGTGGATTTCTATCTATAACCATTTATGAAAGATATTAATTCATTTATAAAGGATACCACAGACTTGCTTAACATTTTGAAAAGTATAACTTGGAAAAAAAATTATAGGATGATTAAAGTTCCCTCCATGTTATGCAAATATGTTTTTATTATACACCGTGCTGGAGTGAACCTAGTATTCTGGAAAAGGTACATTGATGATGTAATTTTTATTTGGAATGGGTCAGAATCATCATTACAAGAATTTTGAATGTATCTTAACTAATAATTAGAATAATGGGCTGGATCCAGACTTAAGAAGGAGCTTGAAAGTAAGTTATAAAGATTACACCTGGGCAAAACCTTGTTGATTTCAGGGGGAGTCAAGTTAATTATATTCTGTGCATGCAGGGATATATCTTTAAATTGTTTACTGCACACAGATAGTGACCAGCTTTACTTTTAAACAGTTATTTAGACTTAGGATAGGAGACATCACTTCCCAACTCTAATGCTGTTTGCAACAGATGAAATATGACTCCCCTACAATCAACATGGTTTAGCCCAGGAGTAAATTTCCTCTCTTAGGGCCTGATCCAGCGCTACGAAAATTCGCAGGGCGAATGCAATGCGAACGTCTGCTCGTCGTATCAAACTACACGCCCCTAGCACTCCCATAGTAAAGTCCCTGCTTACGGCGGCTATACCCTACACTGCGTACGACCGTCGGCCGTACGAAAATTCGCAGAGAATACGCTAAGAAAATACGCTTAGCACGCCCATACTGTACAATTTAAATGGCTATCCCCGCCTCCCTGTAGTAAAACGGGCGCCCAGCCGACCATCGTAAAAAAAATACGCCCAGCGAGCGAAAAATACGCTAACGATACGCCCGCTATTCGCTCATGACGCTCAGGCGACCGGAAGCTGTCATACTGGGCATGAGCATTGCGAATTTTTTGCCGAAAATTCGCATACGATGAGCGTAC
>WWET01003131.1:85916-107416 GCA_011038615.1 Limnodynastes dumerilii | reverse complement strand
AGGCAAGAGAGAGAGCTAAGTAGTTGCACAATTCACTTATCTACACCAGTAATCAATACTTGCAATTACACTCCATCCTAGCTAAATCACATAAAGACACAAAAACAAGGGCAGATTGTGGAATTTAGTTAGCATTATATTTGCTGCAGATAAGAATTGTCAGTATTGTTTAGATATATGCTGCATTAGTGTGAGTGTGAATGCAGCATGGAAAATATTTCTTAGGCAGCAGTGGCAAATATGAGGTGGTCTTTTTGTGGAGTTTGACTGCGAATTACTATGAGACAGCCATTTTGGATAGCTAACCTTGGACACAGAATTGCATTTATACATTGACTATGATTGCATATTACCTGTGATTTATGTTTTAAAAGGGTTGGTTCACCTCTCCCAGTTGAACTCTATTTGATTAATGCCATTCCTCTCCCATATATACCATGTAATAAATAACCTTAACTTACCCCTTATCCTGTGTGTGATCCAACTGTTAGTGGGGTTGGATACAAGGGGTCCAGAGTCAACCCCTCTCCCTGATAAGCAAAAACAAATCTGCAACCCATAACACTTTACAGAAGACCTGGGTGGAGGCACTGAGGCATAATGGACTTATTGTGTAAACTCAGTGATTTGTACCATACCACAGACACTGTGCTGGTGACGTGTGACATTGAGTCCCTTTATACCAATATTGATCATCACACTGGGATTGCTGCCGTTGGTCATTTTTTGAAAATGGGGATATTTAATGAGTTCAAGTTTTTTGTTACAGTTATTGGATTTTGTGCTTACTAAAAATGTTTTCGTGTTTGGTAATGCTTTTTATTTGCAGGTGAGGGGCACCACCATGGGGACAGCCTGTGCCGCCCCACCTACACAAATTTATATTTCAGGTGATGGGAGTAGGCTGTCGTATTTACCGAAGCCCATGAGGACTATACCTCACATGTCCGAATGTGGCTTCGGTATATTGATGACATCTTCATCCTGTGGCAAGGTGACCCCTCTCTGCTTTTAGAGTTCATTTCAGTTCTTAATACGAATCAGTTTAATAAAAAATTGACCATGGAACACAGCAAGGAAACAATAAAGATTTGTACAGGAAGGCTACTGCGACCAATAGTATTTTACATCGTGAAAGTGCACATCCACCTGCAACCCTGAGGGCTATCCCCAAAGGGGAATATTTGAGGATAAGGAGGAATTGTTCCTCTACCATCCAATTTAAGAAAAGGGCCCAAGAATTGTGATAGACTGAGGTGAAAGGGCATGAGGACAAATTACTTACCATTTGTTACAAGGCAGCATTGAATACCAATAGGGAACATTTATTGTATCCCAAGTGTGAATCAAAATCTGATAACATGGTCATTAGAATCATTGTTGATTTTTGCAGTGAAGCACACACTATTACCAAGATTTTAAATGATGACTTGCATATACTTCAAACAGATGAAGATTTATCCAGAGCCCTGGAAAGCAAGATTAATGTGACCTGGCAACGGGCAAAAAATCTGAGGGATAGAATAACTTCAAGCCATTTTGGAAGAAACTCTAAGGTGCGATTCTCTAATATTAAGGGATCACATGCCTGTGGTACCTGTAAGGCCTGTAGCTTTATGACAAAAACCTTGGAAATTAAGGATAGATTTGGCCAGACTCACATAATTAATCAGTTCATGAATTGTAATACTACGCAAGTAGTTTATGTTTTTCTATGTCCATATGGATATCGATATGTGGGTAAGACCTTGAGGAAATTCAAGGTGCGATTGTTAGAGCATATTGGCTCAATAAAACATAGCAGAGAGCCGCTAAGTTGAAAACGTTACCTCCTGTGGCAAGCCACTTTTTAAAAGATCATAATGCTGACCCATCTGGTCTAAGGGCCTTCATAGTAGATAGAGTATTGTAATACTACGCAAGTAGTTTATGTTTTTCTATGTCCATATGGATATCGATATGTGGGTAAGACCTTGAGGAAATTCAAGGTGCGATTGTTAGAGCATATTGGCTCAATAAAACATAGCAGAGAGGAGGCCGCTAAGTTGAAAACGTTACCTCCTGTGGCAAGCCACTTTTTAAAAGATCATGGTCTGGTCTATGGGCCTTCATAGTAGATAGAGTGAACTCTAATCTGAGGGGTAATTGATAAATTATTATTGCAATGTGAACTGAAATGGATCTTCTTAATAGATACAATCTTTCCTAAAGGCCTGAATGAGAATGCTACTTTTGCTCCGTTTTTGTAGAAGTGTCTTTAGAAATATGGAGCATTAGAGCATAATGCGCCATATGTTGGAGTAATCTAACAGATATATTGTAGAAACATTATGATACAATGGAATGATGTGAATGGACAATTATGCTAAGAGGTGCAATATATCTTTTTCCTTACTAACATGATTGTTATAACTTTTTCTTCTTTGTTTTCTAGTCCACCTTTATAGGTCTATATGAAATTTCATGAGTAGGATAGTCTTTTTACCCTTGTTTGTTACGAAATGCATAATACCAACCCCATAAGGAATTATTCCTTCTAATGTAATGAATGAAATGGAATAGTGACAGATATGGATGGTGAGATGGTCAGTAGTCACATGATGGCAATTTATTCCCTTGTTTGTTATGAGTTGGTCAATACCAATATAATGATGACCTAATCCTTCTAATCTAATAAAAGGAAGGGAATAATATTTATTTGGATAATCAGTAATTAATATGTACTGCACTATGTACAGATTAAATTTGTAAATATACAGTAATTCCTGGGCATGTGTACTATTTAGTGACCATTTTAGAATTATATTTCTTTTCTTTGTAATTGACAAATTCTTTATTGGATTTACTTTCTCGCACGATTTGAAAATGGGTGTATATCACTTTAAGTAAACAATAATGAATGGACTCCCTGTTTGAACTATACAAGCAATTTTCTGGTAAAAATATGGATGACATTATAGCATATTTGTGTTAAACCTATGTATAATCTAAATGATATATTGCAATTTAAAAAAATAATGATAAAATATGAAGCATTTAAGAATAATGAAACGTGACACATGAGCTGCAGACCCTCCAACATGACCCCCTCTATTTGGTACATAATACTCTGCTTCTCAGACCCTCCAACATGACCCCCTCCATTTGGTACATAATACTCTGCTTCTGCTCTTCCTTCTTAAAATGATTGCAGTCACCTGTGTTATACTAGTTATTTGAATAGAAAGGTGTGTAACACAGGTGACTGCAATCAGAGATTAGGAAGGAAGAGCAGGAGCAGAGTATTATGTACCGAATGGAGGGGGTCATGTTGGAGCGTATGGAGCTGCAGGTATGCTAAATGACACAGGTATGCCTGACTTACAGCAATTTATTAAGTTACATTTGAAATATGTTATAGCCGAATGTTATTTACAAATATACCATACTTTATACAATATGTTGCAATGATTAATGATATTCTTTATTCAAAGATTTGATACTATGTCATTTTAATGCGGTCTCTTTTATTCTTAATGACTGCAGGTGCTAGTTTCAAGTCCTTCCATTTACACACATGGATGGAGTTTGCTATTCTTTGAATAAGCACTCATTGTGATTGGCCAGAGGAGCCTTTTAAACCATGACAACCAGCACCTGAACAGGAGACGAGTGTGCACCAGGACCACGAGTCTCTGCCAGCCTCTGATTGATGCCTACCTATTGACCTTAGAGTCAGTGTAGGGAGAGATACGGACCCGGAATGGGGGGAAGCGCGGCCGTGAGACCGCTAGACCTGTTAAGGTAAGCTCCCCCTTCTATATTAGATTAGATTCTCCCTGCTGGCTGGCTATTTATGAATTTGGACCCATTATATGGCGCTACACATATAATATGTCTGAATGGGGATTCCCTTATGGCTAAGTATTCTCTTGCCGTTATAATTCAATATATACATGTGCTTTGCTTATAAGGGGATTACTGAATATTTAACTTTGATGTGACTCTTACTCTTGTACTGCTGCAATAGGATTTGGATATAGTTTCCAAATGTTGATTTGATATATTTGCACTGATTTCAAGCAGATGTGATGGTGGGGTGAAATATGCTTATGTATGTCATCATCTTTTTAATATGATTTAATTGTACATCTATTTATAGTAAGATTGAAATAAAGATTGATTTTAAGACTGGAGGTTGCATTCAATTTAGTTGGCGTGCACCAGCAATGATCAATAAATGTGTGGTTCTCTGTATGAACCTTCTTGTGCGCTTCTTAATTGAATCAATTAATGTGTTTGTTTGCTTAACCGTGAATCATGAGTATATTAAAGACTCTGGACTTGATTCAGAGGTCCGCATGGTCGCAAGTCGCAACTGCAAAAAACATTCTATTCAGAGGTGCGTGTTTCTTCAGAATCACGCACCTCTGAATTGGCCGTATAAAAAAGCAGTCGGAGCTCTGGCCGCACAGCTTGGGTGTTAAATTGGTTTGCTGAATGCAAACCAATTAACCCCTTCTGCCGCCTACCCCACCGCCGCGACCAAAGTATATTAAAAAAATAAACAGCGGGCCGCCTGGGCATGCTGCCGCTAGTAGTGCTACTGGTGCAAGCATGCCCATGAATGACAAGGCATGCTTGCTCTAGTAGCACAACTATAGGCAGCATGCCTTGCCCCAAAACAATAAAAAAAAAACTCCACAAGTTTCCCACTATAATAATAAATTTTAAAAGAATGTAAAGGCCCCGTCCCTAGTCCCTATCATTAAAAAAGTTACAGTGCCCACATAGGAAAATAAAAAAATATGACATGTGCCCCATAAAAAAATACAAATGTAAAAAAACATTGTCCCCTTCTTTAAAAAAAAAAAAAAAAAAAAAAAAAGTGCCCACATAGTTTAAATTAAAAAAAAAACAGCGCCATGTGCCCGTTTAATAAAAATGGCCAAAAAATGCCCACATAAATTAAGAATAAACATACTTACCTGCTCTGATGGGGGTCCAGTTTTGTAGCCTTTTAATCTGGGGGTGGCCTTGGCAAAATAAAAAACCCCTATACACACAACCTCCACGCAGGACATCATGGCGCTAATGACAGGTCTGCATGCCCAGATAATCGAGAGAACGAGAATTCAGGGTCAGAGTTCTCGTTCTCTCGAAAATTCTTACAGTGCCCAAAGGGTATAAATACCCCCCAATGACAGTAGACCTGTCATTAGAGCCGGTGTGTCCGGTGTGCAGGTCGTCTGTATTAAGGTTTTTTATTTTGCCAAGGCCACCCCTGGATTAACACTGGACCCCCATCAGAGCAGGTAAGTATGTTTATTCTTAATTTATGTTGGCATTTTTTGGGCATTTTTTTAATTTTTTTTTAAACAGGCACATGGTGCAGTTTTTTTTACATTTCAACTATGTGGCCAATGTTTTTTTACATTTTTATTTTTTTATGGGACACATGTCGTGTACTTTTATTTTCCTATGTGGGCACTGTAATTTTTTTAATGATAGGGACTAGGGACGGGGCCTTTACATTCTTTTTACATTTCTTATCATAGGGGGACACTTGTGGCGTTTTTTTTATTGTTTTGGGGCAAGGCATGCTGCCTATAGTAGTGCTACTAGAGCAAGCATGCCTTGTCATTTATGGGCATGCTTGCACCAGTAGTTCTACTAGCGGCAGCATGCCCGTTCATTATTTATTTCATATACTTCGGTGGCTGCGGGGTAGGCAGGGGAAGGGGTAAATTTTTTTACAAAAAGCTTTTTTTGCTTTAATTAACTTTGTGGGTTTTTTTCAGCTCTACTAGGCTGTGTCTACACTTGCACCATCTCTTGAGATGGTGCAAGTGTAAGGCTAATTAAACAGCCACCGGACCACGGTGGAAACTATATTTAAATGAGAAAAGCGACTCTTTTCTCATTTAAATATTCCTCCACAGACGCAGCTTGGTCGGATGCGGACACAGTCGGATGCTGTGCGCGCTCCCGATCTGGGCATGCGCAGTGGCCATTTTCTCTGCGCTTCCGTCTGAAAAATAGACGGAAGCGCAGCTCTGAATCAGGTCCTCTATATATACGCACGATTTACAGTTGGGAAACAAAGTTGTTCCTAAATATACGCACCTAGGGCCTGATTCAGAGTTCCATGTGTGCGTGAGGCGGAATCACGCTACTCAAGGATGGGCATTCGTGCATCCTATTGCCCACTCTGAATAGCACGTAGGCCTTAATTGCTTTTTTTTCACTTTGTAAAAAATTAACCTCTTCCCCCGCCTGCTCTGCCGCTGCAAGCTATGTAAATAAATAAATAAAGTACTGCCGGACAGATCTACATAAAAAAAAAATCAGTAACCAGATATTACAAAGATTAAAAATGTCCCTCAAAAATATAAATATTTGAAAAAGTTCCCAATATAATTGTCCCCGTACTGCCCAAAATCAATGTTCCAACAAATGAAATAACGATTTAAATCGTGATATTTCCAAATATTCCAAAATACACACTGGCAGAGGGTATACCCCAATGACAGTAGACCTGTCATTAGCCCCGGGATGTCCTGCATTCTTTGTTTCTTTTTATTTGGGGGGGGCACATGTGGGCATGTTTAATGTATTTTTTATGCGGGCAATAATGGGCATGGCATGCTATTTGTCGCAGCATGCCCTAGATAGCTGGGAATGCTACCGATAGTAGTTCTTCTAGCGCAAGCATGCCTTGTCATTCATGGGCATGCTTGCACTTGTAGTTCTACTTGTGGCAGCATGCCCTGTTGGGCAGTATTTTATTTATTTACATAGGTTGCGGTGGCGGGGCAAGCAGGGGAAGGGGTTAATTTTTTACTAAAAGTCCTTTTTTTTTCCCAAACTACTTTCTTTTTTTTGGCAGCTCCGGTGAGCTGTGCCTACACATACACCATCCCTGGGATGGTAAAAGCGCAGGGCTTGTTAAGGAGCCACCACACTGCCCTGCACGGAATATTTAAATGAGATAAACTCACCTTTTCTCATTTAAATATTGTAGAACACCCTTTTTTGCAGGCGGATTCGTATGCTGGCGGATACACTAAACTCCGCCAGCAAAACGACTTCCTTGTGCTTTTTGCGCATGCGCAGTTGCTCAAAAATGCTGTGCATCCATGTGATTTTCACACGGATATGCAACTCTGAATCCGGTCCCTAGAGAAAAGAACATTGGGCCTGATCCAGAACAACACATCGGAGTGAATTTACACGTAGCGGAGATGTAAAATCGCCTATTTGTAAGTACTGCGCATGCGCACCATAGAAAATACGCTCATTAGCGTAGCTTAATTGTGATGGGCCATTCCATTCACGTATGTGTCACGTAAATACTTACGTGTGGGCGTGCCAATTTTACATTAATCCAAAATACGTCTGAAATACGTTAAGTAGGCGGGGGGTTGTATTTAAAGTGTACAGTATGGGCGTGCTTAGCTGCGTAAGTTCATCTTGCCCATACGTACGTGTGCGTATGACTGCGGTTACGTTGGCAAAAGTTAAGGTTGGGTTTGGAAAGCGTATCTTGACAAAATACGTACGTGCCGAGGGGAGTGTAATGAATTTACGCTACGCGAACAAACGTACGGCAAACGTAGTTCTGGATCTACCCCATTGTTAGCTTCTAAGAAGCTAGGGGTGTGGAAGCATTTTTCTTTAGGATCTGTGAATAATTCTTACTCATCTGCTCTATGCTTATATTTAGAAACGTTCCTAAATTCTTTCTTAAGTGTGAATCAGATCCTGAAGGCTTATGCTAACAACTTTACCCACTTCTTCCACCATACCAGGGGAAGTGCTATATATAAGTTTCTGCATATTATTTTCTCATTTGGTACAGTTTTCTTAGCAGATATAATTTACTGTTTAAATTGGATATTTTCTGTAGTTTCTATATAGCACCCCACATGCCATTTGCAATAGTTTCATGTCTTATATGAATTACCTGGTTATCTTCACTTAATAAGCTTATGCCTACCTGTTTTTCTTATCCCACTCTTAGGGCTGGACCCAGACTTGCATCCGATACCCCACTTACGCACACAAATTCCGTAAGCAGGGTGTTTTGACTGGAGGACCACAATTCCAGGAGGAGTCACAATGTTTTGTTTGATAATGCTAGTTCTACCTGGTATTTCTGAAAACACATCAACACACATCATCAAACACACCAAACTCTCTCATTAAATTCTCCAGTGAGCTATTCTGTTCCCTAGACAAAGTTGGTTCATAGGGCATTTCTCTCTTAGACTAAGGGCCAAGATCACATTCACTCTCCACTGGTTGGATGAACAAATCTTCTTGGTCTTTCCAGGCTTTCAGTAAATTCACGAGGTATATCTGCTTTCTTTTTTGAGTATCGGTCTGTGCTATCTAAAAATTAACCTCACCCACTCTATGCACAATTGTGAAGAGGCCCCACCACTTTGCCAACAGTTTACTACCTTGTGTGGGCAGAAATAATAAAAACTTGTGCAAAGGAGCAAATACCCAAGTATTGGCATTTTGGGTATACTATCGTTGTTTGGAGTGCTGAAAATTCAACAAATTTCCTCTTGCCAACTGACCAATTAAGTTTAGATGGTTATGCATCTCAACCACATGCTGTATGATATTCTCACCCTTTATTAGTTTCCCCTTCCAAGACTCTTCCAACACCCTTCCAAGTGGGTGAATGATTCCTCTTTGTTTACCCCCATAAAACAGTTCAAATGGTATAAACCCAGTGAAAGTTTTCAGAACTGCAAACAGCAAATATTGCAGAAGTTCTAACTAATGCATTTCCGTATCAGTAAATCTACTTAGTATAGATTTCAGGGTACTATCAAACCGTTCAACCAGGCCATCTGTCAGTGGGTGATAAACAGATGTGCAAACAGACTTCACTTTTAACAATGTCAGTTTGTGAGAACCACATTTGGTAATCCTACATGAGAAAAGAGTTCCAACAATTTAGCGGCCACATGTGTTGCAGTCACAACCCAGTAGGGAAAAGCTCCTGGTTATCTGGTAGCATAATCCACCACTACCAAAATGATTTATAACCCTTATACAGAGGATATACCAAATTTAACCAAATATTTTTAAAAGGCAAACCAACAATTGAAAAGTGAACCAATGGATCAGGGTTGTTTTGCTGTGGGACTGTCTTCAGCACAGGCAGCACAATATTTGGCCACTTCTGCATTAACCCCTTGCCAGAATTACCAGGCTATAATTATATGTATGATCTCAGCCTAGGGCACTGCTCCAGCAAACCGAATGAGCCAAAGACAGCACCTGTTCTCTGAAAGGGACTGGAACCACTAATTGCTGAATAATCTCCCCAATTTGTGCTGGTCTCACCTACACAAAATGTAATTTAGCAAAATATAGTAGGAAAACCTGGGAACTTGGCCTCTCTGCACACAGATTCCATCAATAATTATGACCTTTTCAAAAGCTTTGCTTAAGGTCGGGTTGTCCCTTTGGTTCACTCTGAGATTCTAGCGTGGCGCAAGAGACAACACTTCATTGATATTATGTATGGATAGCTGCATGTATCCATTATGGTCAACATTGAAATAGTTCTTAACAGACATTTCAACATCACTGAAGGAAAATATACAGAAGAAAATGGTCTTACTTCAAAATGTTGTTGGAAACATACGTATAAATTCATTCCTATGGAAAACAAATGTAAAAGAATCAAGTATGAACCAAAGGCTAAATAAAAAAGAAGAAGCGTGCGTTTAAATTGTTTAATCTGAAGGGTCTGAGGAGTCCTTCCATATCAATAAGGAAATATTTGATAAAATTGCAAAAAAGAAATCATATTGGCAAAAATAGTAAATGAAAACAAGTTGCAAATAAATGTAAGACAAACTCTAATAAGTTTTTAAGTATATAAATGGTAGAAAGATCAGAAAAGACAATATAGGACCCCTAAAAAGTAAGATCGTGGATTGATCAATGATAAGGAAAAAGCAGAGGTATTAAACACTTTCTTTTTTTCAGTATTTACTAGAGGTGCAAATGGTGGGAAAAATACCTAAGAATGAAAATGCAACCATACCGTACTTAATACTTGTCTGACAAAGGAGGAGGTCCAAAGATATATCAAGAAAATTAAGATAAATAAATCTCCAGGTCCTGAAAGGGTTCTTATGGAGCTAAACTCATAAAATTCTTAATTTTCATAGATTCAATTTCATCAGGCTCTGTACCAAGGGATTGGCGTAGAGCAGATGTAGTGCCGATGTTTAAAAAGGGAATGATATTACAATCAGTTATTCTAGACCAGTAGGTTTGACATCAATAGCTGGGAAACTGCTGGAAGGTATACTAAGGGATAGTATTCAGGATTACTTGGTGCGCAATAAGATTATTAGTGGGAATCAGCATGGACTTGTGAGGGATAGGTTAAGCCAAACTAACCTAATTAGTTTCTATGAGAAAGTTAGTTTGAACTTAGACCAGGGTAGTGCAGTAGATGTGTTCTATTTAAATTTAGCAAAAGCCTTTGATACAGTGCCACACAAGATGCTGATCCACAAAATAAGGGAACTGGGTGTTAGGAAGCGCTGCGGGGTTATCTCCTTTCCCCTTGCCTCCTCCTTACCTGTTCCCCGTTCCTGGGCTGACTCTGAAACCCTCCGTTGCTCCAGCGATGATCTCTCTCCTTTCGGCGCTCAGCTTACGCGATGCGCGTCTTCCCCACCTCCAAGCGCTTGCAGTATAGGTTGCTAGGGACACTCTGGACGCCAGCCTATCGCTGTATTGCCGCGCTTCTGCTGTGCTGCTATTCGCTAGCTCCCATTTAAAAGTCAGTCTCTCCCTGTAGCAGGTGCTGGTTATAGTTTCTGCCTTGCCAGTACTCTGACCTGCCTTTTTGTGTGCCTAGTGCCTTGCTGCCTAGTGAACTGACTCCCGATTGCCCTGCTATCCTGCCTAATTCCATCCTGCCATTTTCCTAGTGTCTCATCTCCCTGGTTCTCCTTTCCTATTATACTTAACTACCCAGCATTCCTTGATTTACTTGTCTGCCTGTAAGTGTTTTCTCTTTTGAGATACTCTTGTGAGTTTAAGTGAGTGAAAGCCCCGGTATGTCTTGTTAGTATTGCGACCCACTTCCAGTCCTCCGTCTCTTGTTTTGTGTTTCACGTAGTCTGTCTCAGATTGGTCACTTCCAATCTGTTCTGCTCCCACTTTTATATTTTACTCCTTTTCTCTGTATGGTTCACCACGTGGGTATCCTTTCTTTTCTTTTCCACGAGGTTTGGTTCAATGGGGCGCGACCACGCTTTTAGGGCGCCGCACAAATCCATCCCCACCATCAGGGGCCCTGGTGATGACCCCCTGAAGGAAAAGACTCCACAACCCGGTAATCGACTCGTTCACTCTTGCTATCCCTTTCGTGACCTTTGTGTCCTTAGATTTAGTAGAAAACTGGTTTGAGAATAGCTAACAAAGACCTGTGATAAATTGGTCAAAAGTTATAAGTGGTGTACGTCAAGGTCCTGTGCTAGGACCATTCTTTTTTATATATATTTATTAATGACCTTGTGGTGGCTTAGAAAGCAAAGTTTCAATTTTTGCAGATAAAACAAAATTTTGTAAGGTAATAGAATCAGAGGAACTTGAGGACTGGAAGATTGGGTGGCCTAATGGAAGATGAGGCTTAACATACAGTAGATAATTGTAAGATTATGCATTTAGCAATCAAAAACAAGTATGCACTCTATTCATTATATTGGGTAAATTTAGGGGACTCTTTAATGGAGAAGGATTTGGGAGTGCTTGTGGACAATAGACTTAGCAGTAGTGCTCAATGTCAAGCAACAGCTGCAAGGGCCAATAAAGTATTAGCATGCATAAAAAAAGGGCATAGATGCAAGGGAAGACTGTGTAATTTTTGCCACTATATATAAATCATTGGTAAGACCTCATCTCAAATATGGAGTTCAGTTCTGGGCACCCCTTCATAAAAAAAAAAAAACATTTTAGAACTATAAATGGTTCAGAGAAGGGCAACAAAATTAATAAAGGTTATGGAGTCATTGACATGTAAGGAAAGGCTAGCCAGTTCAGGCATGTTTACTTTAGAAAAGAGGCATCTTAGAGGAGATATGATTACTATATACAAATACATTAAGGGTCAGTACAGAGATCTTTCATGGGATCTTTTTATCCCAAGGACTGTGCATATGGTTAGAGGAGAGTAAGTTTAGAACCAGCAAAGGAAAGTGTTCTTTACAGTAAGGGAAGTCAACATATGGAATTCACTGCCAGGGAAGGTTGTGATGGCAGATTCACTTGATATGTTTAAGAAAGGGTTAGACAATTTTTTTTGCACAAAAGAGCATCCAGGGTTACCAGGACCATTAATTAAAAAGAAGGATAGTAGTGGAACCAGGGAGAAATAGGGCTGTCATCTTGGGTCCAAAGAGATTTTTTTCAGATTGCAGCAGATTGGAGGTTGCTTCATCTGGATCAATTTGAATTATAAGAAATCCATAATAGGTTGAACTTGATGGACTGGTGTCTTTTTTCAACCACATCAACTATGTTACTAAGGGCCTGATCCAGACCTACGCCGATGCGCTGTGCTTAGTAAAGCACAGCGTATCGGCATGTACTTCCCCCGATACTCCCACCTGTCCCAGCGTATTTTCCCTCGCTTACGCCGAATGAAGGCTACCCTAACTTCAACCAATGTAAGCGAGGGAAAATACGCTCGGACAGGAGCGTATTAACTAAAACCCCTCCCTCCCTCATTAAACTACCTGCCTACCTACACTAACATTTGTGTAGTAACGGCGAGGGACGCCTCCTCAGCCGTTACTACGCTGATACTACGGATGATCTTAGATCGGGCCTTTCCATAGTTACGCCGGCCAACATCTGGCTGGAGCATGCGCAGATCGGCATTTCAGCCGATCTTATGCTTATGCTCAGCGTATTACCGCCGGGCAGGGTAGGTCTGGATCAGGCTATATATTATTATATTACCATGAACATGTGGTCACCAGGATCCAATCCCTATGGTCTCTCTTTTTTGGCTCTGGGATTATGAGGATTTAACCTCTTTAACAAACATATCAGGGGTGAATTTGAAAGTTTGTCCTAATGGTACCTCTGTAGCAGATGACTCTCTTTCTACACGGGGATCCACAGAGACTTAGGAACCATGGCCAATCTATTGGCAAACACCAATCTTTAGCAGCAATTTTTCCCTTGACAGTCAGAGGGACATATGCTGTCATGTAGCAACAGACTTATCCATTAATGCAGCTGAATCTGATAAACCCCATCTGAGACAGTCTGTTAAAGGGGATTAAGACCTGCAGGTCTATGGTAGAACCAGCTCCAGAGTCTATGATTTCTTTTCACAAGTTTCCCTTCAACCACTACTAGCACTTAGATTACCAGTGAGCCCAATGTGACAGGTGCAGTAGTGAGTACCTCTGCAAAGAAACAATCCCTCTGAGGGCACATAGACCATCATCAGCCAAGGCATTTTCTACCAGGTGAACAACAGAAGCTAACAACTCAATCCTATGGAATCTAACCCATTGGGCCAGCTGTGGTGACAGCAGGCTAGTGAACTGTTCTATAACAATAGTCAGCTGTGATGATGTGCGTTTTTCACAATTATTTAACAGCTAAATTGCAAAGGCTGTGAGCTAAAGCCCTTGTCGGACCAATGGGTTATAGCATTCTGCTCTGAAGAGCTGATGGTAAGCTTCAGGGTTCAAAGAGATATGGGGCCTGATCCAGAGCAACGCTCGCAAGCGAGCGTACGCTCATCGTAAGCGAATTTTCGTCAAAAAATTCGCAATGCGCATGCCCAGTATGACAGGTTCCGGTCGCCCGCGCGTCATGAGCGAATAGCGGGCGTATCGTTAGCGTATTTTTCGCTCGCCGAGCGTATTTTTTTTACGATGGTCGGCTGAGCGCCCGTTTTACTACAGGGAGGCGGGGATAGCCATTTAAATTGTACAGTATGGGCGTGCTAAGCGTATTTTCTCAGCGTATTCTCTGCGAATTTTCGTACGGCCGACGGTCGTACCCAGTGTAGGGTATAGCCGCCGTAAGCAGGGACTTTACTATGGGAGTGCTAGGGGCGTGTAGGTTGATACGCCCGAGCGTACGTTCGCATTCGCCCGTCGTGCGAATTTTCGTAGCGCTGGATCAGGCCCATGGTCACAAACAGCAACTTTAACTTTCTCATAGCTGACAGCACCCTTTGCTGAGAGTGCTGTATTGACTGCTTGGGTGTCTCCCAACAGCAAAGGGGCCAGCTGGGTAGCCTAAGAGGATTTTTGCATTGCCTGGCTGTGGAAACACATTCTGAAGTAGTTAAGAAAGAATTCACATAATCATTGGCTTTCAAACTGGGTATCAAGGTAGTCACTGGAACAGAACAAGCAGCAATATTCACAACAGTTCTAAGTCTCCTTACTTAATACTGGGCCTAATACTATTTACTGATGGGTGATATAAATCAGCAGAAAAATCACCCCACATTGCTGTAGCTTGCCGGCGATTTAAAAATAAAAGTTGCTGGATTTACTAAGGGGTGATTTTCCTTGTCGATTTTTAAACTACAGCAATGTGTGTCGATTTTTAAGGGTTTATTGGCTGCGATTTTGCTTCTAATTGTGGTGAATTGACCCTTTAAAAATGGCCTCACAACATGTTCCTTAGTAAATGTAAAATAAAAGAAATATAAATTTAAAAAATCTGTAAAAATGGCACATAGTTCTAAAAGGCACAGCATGCCCATGTATTGCAGTGCATGCTGTGCATTTTAGTATGATAAGCGGCAGCATGCCAAGGGTTAATAACATGCTACTGCATACATATTGTTCCCATACATTTAAGCACATAGTGGATGTCACCTCCGCACTTAAATGAAATAGTGAATTTCCCCCGTAAGTTAATGTCCCCTGTAGGTTAAATAAAACAGTTATTGTCCCCATTAGGTTCAATGAAAGAGGTAATGTGCTTCGTACTGTCAATGAAAGCTATGGGGGACATTCATTATTTAATATAAGCCATGGGGGACACTATGGGCCTGATTCAGAGATCCGTCGGCGATCGGGCCGCAAATATACGCATCTAAGTGGCAGGTCGGAACAGGTTACACCCACCAGAATAAACAGTCACTCCCCTCGCAACCTCCGGCCGGACCTAAATTTCCACCTCCATAGATTTGCCCTAACTGGCCGCACTCACTTCTGACCCTATGTGTATTAGTTGCGTATATTTAGGGCCCTAACTCTGTAAGCGTGCCCACTTTCCCTCATCTAAATGCCTGCCCCCGCCCATTTCTATGCAAATCCTTAGGTCCGTATATTTCCTCCGCACTTAGGGTCGCATTAGTCTCCGCCCGATTCACAAGTCTGAAGGCATTTCCGACCTTAACTTTAACGTACATGGCATTGCAATATTACTACGCATGCGCAGTTGATGCAAAATCTACGCACGGAACTATCTTAAGTTCCGGATCTCTGAATCAGGCCCTATGTGTTTAAATGTACAATATATATGCAGCAGCATGCTATTAACCCTTTATATGCTGCCACTTAGGTAATAAAAGACACAGCATGCCTTGGAATACAGTGAGTGTTAATTTGACCTAAAGTGACACTCACACCTCCTTTTTCATGCTGGAGTTTGAGACGAGTTTAAAGAGAGTTTACAAACTTTACATGCAATGGCTTTTCAAACTCTCTATGGCAAGTTTGAAAAACCCATATCTCTGGTGAGTTTAGGCTAAGTTTACATTAGTAAATATGGTGAGTTTAAACTTTGTCCAGAGTGGACCTTTGTAGCTCCTGCAAATGCTACAGATACCTTTACATAAACTCCTGCATGTGTGGAACTCAATGTTTTTTGTAATAGGACCAGGGCCGATGGGACACGCTCTGCGGGGGGGGGGGGTTGCAGTGTCAGACTAAATAGGCAATCATCCCCCTGCTGAAGAACATGGCTGAAAGGTCTCTGCTATCAGCCGTCATGGAAGTTGCACAGAGCAGCTGATAGCAAACTCCATTTCAGCTGCCAGCTCGATTTCAGCTGCCAGGGTTTGCTATCAGCTGTTCTGTGCTCTTCCCAGCAGCTGATAGCAGGAACTTCCTGCACGCAGATAAAGATGATGTGACATTAGGTCACAGCAGCGTCAGGAGAAAGCAGAAGGAGCGCGCGTCGCGGGAGAAGAGGAAACAGCTAGAGGTAAGTGACAGAAACCTATGGGGAATATAAGGAGGCTGGAAAGAGATGAATGGGAATTACTGGGGAGGCTGGAGAGAGATTTATGGGAATTACTGGGAGGCTGGAGAGAGATGAATGGGGATTACAAGGGAGGCTAAACTGACATGATGGGGATACTGGGGAGGAGGCTGAAGTGACATGATGGGGTTATTGCACATGGCTGAAAGGTCTCTGCTATCAGCCGTCATGGAAGTTGCACAGAGCAGCTGATAGCAAACTCCATTTCAGCTGCCAGGGTTTGCTATCAGCTGTTCTGTGCTCTTCCCAGCAGCTGATAGCAGGAACTTCCTGCACGCAGATAAAGATGATGTGACATTAGGTCACAGCAGCGTCAGGAGAAAGCAGAAGGAGCGCGCGCCGTGGGAGAAGAGGAAACAGCTAGAGGTAAGTGACAGAAACCTATGGGGAATATAAGGAGGCTGGAGAGAGATGAATGGGAATTACTGGGGAGGCTGGAGAGAGATTTATGGGGATTACTGGGAGGCTGGAGAGAGATGAATGGGGATTACAAGGGAGGCTAAACTGAAATGATGGGGATACTGGGGAGGAGGCTGAAGTGACATGATGGGGTTATTGGGGAAGCTAAATTGACATGATGGGGATACTGGGGGGGGGCTGCAGTGACAAAATTGGGATATTTGGGAGGAGGCTAAAGTGACATGATGGAAATAACGGGCAGGAGGCTGAACTGACATGATGGGGATACTGGGGAGGCGGCTAAAGTGACATGGTGGGGATACTGGGGAGGAGGCTAAAGTGATGGTGATACTGGGTAGGAGGCTGAAGTGACATGATGGGAAAACTGGTGAGGCTGAAGTGACATGATGGGGATACTGGGTAGGAGGCTGAAGTGACATGATGGGGATACTGGGGAGGAGGCTGAAATTAATTGATAGGAGTACTGGGGAGGTTGAAGTGACATGATGGGGATACTGGGGAGGCTAAAGTGACATGGGGATATTGGGGTGGCTGAAGTGACGTGATGGGGAGGCTGGAGACATGATGGCTATTGGGAGCTGCAAACACATGATGTGGAATACAGGGAGCTGAAAACACATGAATGGGGAATACTGAGAGCTGCAGGCACATGAATACTGGGAGATGGAGACACATAATAGGGATACTGGAGAGGCTGGAGTCAAATTAATGTGATATATAGGGAGGATGAAGAGACATGAAGGGGAATACTGGGAGCTGGAGACACATGATAAGGAATATTGGGGAGGCTGGAGTCACAAGAATGTTGAATTTATTGTATAGTGGTCAGGATGCAGTTTGTATTGTATGGCAGCCTGTATGGTATAGCGTTCACTAGGATAATATCTGTATGGTATGGCTGTCACTAAGCTGTTTTATGTGGCAGTTTTTAGAGTGAATTAGGAATTGTATAGCAGAGACTAGGGGCCTGATTCAGATGAACGCCCGCCGCCATAGTTACAGCGGGCGTATGCGTAAGATTGGCATCTCTGCCGATCTGCGCATGCACTGGGCAGATGTTGCCCGGTGTAATTATGGAAACCCGTTTCTTAGGATCAGGCATCCCTAACTGTTGCGTAGTTACAGCAAGGGGGCCGTTCCTCGCCGCAACTACGCTGTAGTTAAGCAAGGAGAGCATGGAGAGGTAAGCAAATGAGGACGGGAAATCGAGTTTGGGACATTACGATGCTGTGGCTGGCGTAATTACACTCTGATACGCCGGCTGAAGTTAGGGTAGCCTTCAGCTGGTGTAGCAGTGTGTTATTACGCCAGCCACAGGGGGAGTGTTGGGGGGAGTGCATGCCGATACGCTGTGCGTTAGTATGCACAGCGCATCTGCGTAGGTCTGGATCAGGCCCTAGGATACTGTCTGTATTGTATAGTAGTGACTATTATTTGCTTTCTTTTAATGTGGTTATGTGAGTAGCGCCGTGGGGGACGGCAGCGTGCCGTCCCCAGCTCCAGGAAGTCCAGCTGGTAGCCAATCAATTCTGATTGGCTGCCAGCCGGTCACATGGCGCGGCCGCGAGCTAATCAGGGCTCGCGGCAGCCATCTTGGGCCGCGAGCCAATCAGAGATCTTGAAAGAGGGCAGTGCGGTGAGCCTTGCAGGGCTCACCGCAGCACTGCACCCAGGCACCCCTCAGGGCTCACCACGTCACCAATCCACCGCATGGGCCGGAAGAGAGCAGCAGTGGCCGGAAGAGGCCGAAGAGGGAAGCTGGATTGGAGCGCTCCGGTGAGTAGGAAGAGGGCCAGAAGCAGATGAACAGAGAGAAGAAGATTCTGAAGAATTGGAAGCAGCGGCGCAGTAAAACAGCATGGGAGGCATTGGAGAGCAGTGCAAAAGAGCTCCACTTTGCCTCCACTGTCTCCCATCCTGCGCGGATGTGTAAGTGGATATTGTTCCTCCCTCCCCATTAACATCTTGTCACCCCGTGGGCAGCAAGCTTACAGAGGACCCCCCTCTACGGGCACAGGGGCGAGGAACCCCATCTGAGGGCACTAGGCCCAATAGTGTTATAGGGCGCTAGGCCCTATTAGTTAGAGGAGTGCTAGACCCCTGTAGTACAGGGCATTAGGCCCTATAGGTATTTATAGTAAAAGGGTACTAGATTACCTCGCCCGTGTACTAATTTCCCCGTTCTCTCCCGCAGGTATTTTCGGGTGTTGATGTTATACTAATGGTTGTGCTTTCTTTACAGCATTAGGAATCGTCACGCCTGGGACCGGGGGGAGGAACAGCGCGGCTTCTCTGGCGGTTCTTCAGGATCGGGTAGGAACCTCTGGGGTGGTGGCGGGCCTGGGTTTTGTTTGTAATTCAAGGGCGCCGGTGCACCACCCGTTACAGTTACAAGATTGTGTTTTATGAGGATTACATGCATACTATAATCTATTAACTATAATGTTAAATAGTTAATAAGGAGGGTGCAAATTTAAAGTTTGCAGGGGGGGGCGCTGAAAGACCTAGGACCAGCCCTGAATAGGACCTCAATAAATCCCACTTTTGACACCATCTTGTAGTGGCATATGTAAATTTAGCAGCCAGAGACAGTTATCAGCATCAAGGAAGCTTTATTGTCAGCATAAAGTCCAAGTTCAAAATGCAGCAAACAGAAAGGCATCTGCAGAAAATAAGTAACAGTAACAAGAAAACACAAGGTCATGTGTGTCAGCACATACATATAAAGGATATTTTGTTCACAATATAGTTATATTGGGTTAAGCCCACCTGCCCAGTGTCAGGAGTGTTTAAATCCAGCCCTCCTTTTTATACACAGCAAACAGATAGGGACTGTTCTACAGGAAGTTATTAAATGATTGGCAAATTAGCTTAACCCAATATAGCTATATTGTGAACTAAACCTCCTTTTAATGTATGTGTTATGGTATAACATTTGGTATGCTTGGTATGGAGCGCTGAACCTATATATTTTGTTACTTATATGTACACAGTGGTCACATTTGGTGCTTGGCTACACCTCTTCCATTTATATACACTTGCACACATTTCATATATTTGAATAGAAACACGGCCTTGTATTTCTTTGTTACTGTTACTAGTTTACTTTGGAAGCCAGACTCCTCCCCAATATGGCTGTTGCACACTTTCAAATGGCAGAAGTGTCTTACTATAGACCTATAGAAAATATTTTATTTCAGCAAATAAACAAAAAACCAAAAACTCGAAAGCTCCGGAGGAATATAAATCATTCAACATAAATTCACTATGAAGTTCCAACATCGGCGATTTATCAATGATCATTTACAGGACAAAAAAAATTGGCAACAGGAATACTCCTATTAAAAGTGTTTGGGACTTCACTTATTCTCAATATAAGTTTTTATAAGTGTTTATTGAGACTTTACGATTCCTTATATTAAAGCAGACATTTTAATAAGAAAAATATGGACATGTAAGATAATTTTTTTTATTCATCACAGCCACTTACCTTGATAAAGACTCCCAAGCAGAGTTGAAATGCGTCGATTGGGGTGGTCCATAAAGCATTCTACAGTTGGCAGGTCTTCTACATTATTAGGCCCTTTTAACATCGTATGAATGTTTTACATGTGGGTAGACCCCACTGTGATATAGGAGCGTACCATGGGATGCACACCGCTCACTAGGAATGTTGTGAAGTACTTTTAAAGGTTTTAAGATTGGAACTATGAATAAAAATCAATATAATAATTAATTGGATTTGTGGAACCTCTTTTTTGGAAGTGGAAAGATAGGATGTATCCTCTATTATATGCTAGAAACTCAAGGCCATCAAGTGTAAATATAACTTGTACACAAGAATATTCATCTCTATATGATAAGGAGAGCACAATGTTGTTTGCCTTTGTATTCCATATGTTGAGAATATTCAGTAAAGAGAAAAGAACAACTTAAAAGAAACACTAAGAGGAAAATCACTTTCATAAATATATTTATAAAGACACTTAAAGTGTGAGTGCAATCTGTTGATTTTCTATATTACCCTTATTATTGGCCACACTAGGGGGTATATTTACAAAAGGTGATTTTGCAGAAATCATCTACTCACGTGAGTTTCCAGTGAGAATAATGAAATCACTGTATTCATAAAAGGTAAACTCATGTGAGTTTAGGCCTCTGGAAAATCGCCATCCCTAAAATCACGACTGTGATTTTTTCAATGTAAGACATACAACTCACAGTATTCATAAAGGTCGGTTTGACTAACTTGCAGTCAAATCACCATTAACTCGCCATTTAGCAATTCGCCCTTGCCTAGAGGCGAGTTAGTGGCAATTCACACTGCGAGCCAGAAAAACACATGTCAATCTTGTAGACGTGTTTTTCTGAGTGTCAAATCCGACCGCAGCATGGTTGAAAGCCTTAGCCATGCTGTGATGATAGAGCTACAAGGCTAAGCCTTTGTAGTTCTATCAGCGTCAGCATGGTAAGGCTTCTAACCATGCTGCGCTGTGTGCTCCGTGTGTTAAAAAAACATAGTGTGTGCACAAAACATACTGATAAAAAATACAATGTGTTCATGTGTAATAAACCTTTTCCCTAACTAATATTAACCCCTAATGTGTCCACTTACCTCCAGTGGTCCGTGTCCTATACTAAGTGTCATGTAATGTATTGCATGGTGTAATAAATATATATAAAAAAAAAATTCACTCTCTGTTTGCTGTCATCTGTCTTGGGAAGCCTTGCTAGATGTGAAGAATGTTCATCTGTTGCTTGGAGTCCTGGCGTCGGCTTGCTTGCAGTCTTCAGGGGATAAGACT